>RJWK010004642.1:0-46113 GCA_004363435.1 Platanista minor | reverse complement strand
TGTAATCACACAATATGTAAAAAGAAAAAGAGTATGGGATTAACAGATGCACACCATTATATATAAAATAGATAAACAATAAGGATTTACTTTATAGCACAGGGAATTATATTTGATATCTTATAACCTATAGTGGAAAAGAATCTAAAAAAATGTGTTATATATATCTAAAAATATATATAATTGAATCACTTTGCCATACACCTGAAACATAATATTGTAAGTCAACTCTACTTCAATTTTCTAGAACTCCAAGCCCTTTAAAGATTTATTCTCAAGCACTTCACTGTTTCTACTTAGAGAAATGCTCATTTATTCCAACATTTTATTTTAACATTATTTGCTCATCATCACAAGAGACCTTGTTCTTCTCTCTTGGGCCATACTTCATGATGGTTGTGACTTTGTATTGGATAACTTGAGAGTCCTTAATGGGTTAGCACAATCGCCCTTATAAGAAGGACCACGTTGAGGCAATGGTACCTGTTTGTACACTTAGATTTCATTTTCTTGGTGTTCTTGAAATATATGTGCAATACCAAAATCAAATTAGTATAATCAGAATGTGATCCCATTCAAAAGTTTATCTCTCTAACTAGAAGTTACTGTTTCCTAGTTTCTTTGATACCCTAATGCTTAGGTAAGTATTCTCTAAGGAAAGAGTTTGAAAGTCATAGTAGAGCATATACTGGACTTCAATGAAAGAGATCAATCTTCTAAAAGCTAAGCAGGAAATCAAAATTAACTTTTGTTGGAGTGTCTACCTGAGACAAATTGTGAAGTGTCTTTTCTTGCCAGACATTATATTTTTTTCAATATTTTGTGAACTAAATACCTCAATGTAACTCAGTGATAATTACTAATTACTCAGTTTTTGCTACATACAATATTTCAAAATTAATCTGTATTGCATAAACCTTTTAATATCAAAATTGGCTATAGTTTTCAAATGTTTATTCTTATCAAAACTTCTTAGGTATCACTCAACCACATGATTAAAAATTAAAGAATTGCAGCCTTTAAATCATTTCCTGCTCATCTGCTGTATTTCTCTAAACTAAAAGAGGGAAAAGTGTTTTTTTTAATATAATGGTTCTACTGACAGTGGTCATCACCATCAATTATATATGAACAATAAGGTCAGAGAGAGACGGCCAACGTGGCTGATTAGGAAGATCCTGAGATCACCTCCTCCCAAGGGCACACCAAAATTAAAACTATTTACAAAGAAACTATCAATGAGAATGACCTGAAGACTAGCAGAAAACATCTTGTACCACTAACGTTATAAAATGGGAACCAAAACGAGAAGTGTAGGAGAGGTGGAGACATGGTATAGTCAAGACTCACACCTCCAAGTAGAGTACTCACATACAGGAGGATAATCACAATTGCAGAGGTTATCCCCAAAAGTGAGGATCTGAGTCATACATCAGGCTCTCCAGCCTGGGGAATCCTGCAATGGAAGGTGAGACCCCCTCCAAACTTTGGCTTTGAAGGCCAGCAGGGCTTACTAAAGGAGAACCAGAGAGCTGTAGGAAACAGAATCTCCAATCTTAAACCATGCACAGAAAATCTTACATGTTCCAAGACCCACGGCAGAAGCAGTAATTTGAAAGGAGCCTGAGTCCTTTCACACTTGCTTATCTTAGAGAACCTCTCAAAGAGACAGAAGGCAACTGGAACTCATCCTGGTGACATAGATGCAGGCAACACCTACTTTGGGGAACTTGTTCTACCATGAGGACACTGGTGCTGGCAAGCACCATTTCAGAATCCTCCCTATAGATTTTTAGTGCTGGGGCCTTGTCACATCCACCAACCTGTCAGCACCAGTCCAAGCAGCTAGCTGGGCAGGCACACAATGCACAAATTGTACTAAGTACATGCCTATCAATAATTACTTTAGGCAAGCGAGGGGGCTGGCACAGCTGCAGACTGTAGCAGAGTAGGTGAAGTGTGGGAGTCAGGACAAGCTGGTGTGCCAAGTCAGCACTCTCTCCCTCCCCTTACCCTTCAGGGGTGGGGAATTTTAAAAATAATAATAGTTACTTTATTTTTAAAAATTTATTTCAGTATGCTTGCTTCAAAATGTTGTGCTAGTTTCTGCTGTACAGTGAAATGATTCAGCCATACATATACACATATCCCTTCCCTTCTGGATTTCCCTCCCATCTAGTCACCACAGAGCATCGAGTAGAGTTCCCCATGCTATATAGCAGGCTTTCACTAGTTATCTATGCCATACATAGCAGTGTATATATGTCAATCCCAATCTCCCAATTCACCCTACCCCTCCTTTGCCCACTTGGTGTCCATACTTTTGTTCTCTACAACTGTGTCTCTATTTCTGCTTTGCAAATATGTTCATCTGTACTATTTTTCTAGTTTCCACATATATGTGTTAATGTACAATATTTGTTTTTCTCTTTCTGACTTACTTCACTCTGTGTGACAGTCTCTACGTCCATCCACATCTTTACAAATGACCCAATTTTGTTCCATTAATGGCTGAGTAATATTCCATTGTGGATATATACCACATCTTCTTTATCAATTCATCTCTCTTTGGACATTTAGGTTGCTTCCATGTTCTGGTTATTGTAAATACTGCTGCAATGAACATTGGGGTGCATGTGTCTTTTTGAATTATGGTTTTCTCAGAGTATATGTCCAGTAGTGGCATTAATGGGTCATATGGTAGTTAGATTTTTAGTTTTTTAAGGAAGTTCCATACCGTTCTCCATAGTGTCTAATCAGTTTACATTCCCACCAACAGGGCAAGAGGGTTCCCTTCTCTCCACATCCTCTCCAGTATTTACTGCTTGTAGATATTTTTGATGATGGCCATTTTGACCAGTGTGAGGTGATACCTCTTGTAGTTTTGATTTGCATTTCTCTAATAATTAGTGATGTGGAATATCTTTTCATGTGCCTCTTGACCATCAGTATGTTTTCTTGGAGAAATGTCTACTTAAGTCTTCTGCCCACCTTTTGACTGGATTGTTTGTTTTTTGGATATTGAGCTGCATGAGCTGTTTGTAAATTTTGGAGACAAATCGCTTGATTGCAAATCCATTGCTTGCAAATGTTTTCTCTTATTCTGTGGGTTGTCTTTTCATTTTGTTTATGATTTCCTTTGCTGTGCAAAAGCTTTTTTATTATTATTTTTTTTTTGGCTGTACGTGGGCCTCTCACTGTTGTGGCCCTCCTGTTGCAGAGCACAGCCTCTGGACACGCAGGCTCAGCAGCCATGGCTCACGGGCCCAGCAGCTCTGCAGCATGTGGGATCTTCCCGGACCAGGGCACAAACCCGTGTCCCCTGCATCAGCAGGCAGACTCTCAACCACTGTGCCACCAGGGAAGCCTGGTGTGCAAAAGCTTTTAAGTTTAATTGGGTCCTGTTTGTTTATTTTTATTTTTATTTTTCATTACTCCAGGAGGTGGGTCAAAAAAGATCTGTTGTGACTTATGTCAAAGAGTGTTCTTGCTATGTTTTCCTCTAAGAGTTTTATAGTATCTGGTCTTACATTTAGGTCTTTAATCCATTTTGGGTACAGTGTTAGGATGTTCTAATTGTATTATTTTACATGTAGCTGTCCAGTTTTCCCAGCTCCACTTATTGAAGAGACTATCTTTTCTCCATTGTATATTCTTGCCTCCTTTGTAAAAAGTAAGGTGACCATATGAGTGTGTGTTTAACTCTGGGCTTTCTATCCTGTTCCATTGGTCTATATTTCTGTTTTTGTGCCAGTACCATACTGTTTTGATGACTGTAGCTTTGTAGTATAGTCTGAAGTCAGGGAACCTGATTCCTTCAGCTCCGTTTTTCTTTCTCAAGACTGCTTTGGCTATTTGGAGTCTTTTGTGTTTCCATACAAACTGTAAAGACTTTTGTTCTAATTCTGTAAAAAATGCCATTAGTAATTTGATAGGGATTGCATTGAATGTGTAGATTGCTTTGGGTAGATTTGCATTTACACAATATTGATTTTTCCAATAAAAGAACATGGTATATCTCTCCATCTGTTTGTGTCATCTTTGATTTCTTTCATCAGTGTTGTGTAGTTTTCTGAGTACAGGTCTTTTGTCACCTTAGGTAGGTTTATTCCTAGGTATTTGATTCTTTTTGGTACAATGGTAAATGGGATTGTTTCCTTGATTTCTCTTTCTGATCTTTCATTGTTAGTGTATAGGACTGCAAGAGCTTACTTTGTTTTAATTTTGTATCCTGAAACTTTACCAAATTCATTGATCAGCTCTAGTAATTTAGGATTTTCTACGTAAAGGATCATGTCATCTTCAGACAGTGACAGTTTTACTTCTTTGTTTCTAATTTGGATTCCTTTTATTTATTTTTCTTCTGTGATTGACATGGATAGGACTTCCAAAACTATGTTGAATAATAGTAGTAAGAGTGGACATCCTTGTTTTTTTCCTGATCTTAGAGGAAATGCTTTCAGTTTTTCACCATTAAGAATTATATTCGCTGTGGGTTTGTCATATATAGCCTTTATTATGTTGAGGTAGGTTCCCTCTATGCCCACTTTCTAAAGAGTTTTTATCATAAATCGGTATTGAATTTCATCAAAAACTTTTTCTGCATCTATTGAGATGATCATATGGTCTTTATTCTTCAATTTGTTGATATAGAGTGCCACATTTATTAATTTGCATATATTGAAGAATCCTTGAACCCCTGGAATAAATCCCACTTGATCATGGTGTATGATGGTTTTACTGTGTTGTTGGATTCTGTTTGCTAGTATTTTGTTGAGGACTTTTGCATCTATGTTCATCAGTGATATTGGCCTATAATTTTCTTTTTGTGATTTTTTTGGCTAGCTTTGGTATTAGGGTGATGGTGGCCTCATAGAATGAGCTTGGGAGTGTTCCTTCCTCTGCAATTTTTTGTAAGAGTTTGAGAAGGATGGGTGCTTAACTCTTCTCTAAATATTTGATAGAATTTGACTGTGAGGTCATCTGGTCCTGGAATTTTGTTTGTTGGAAAATTTTTAATGATAATTTCAATTTTATTACTTGTGATTCATCTGTTTATATTTTTTATTTCTTCCTGGTTCAGTCCTGGAAGATTATATCTTTCTAAGAATTTGTCCATTTCTTCCAGGTTGACATTCTCTCGACATATAGTTTTTTATGGTAGTCTCTTCTGATCCCTTGTATCTGTGGTGTCTGTTGTCATTTCTCCTTTGTCATTTCTAATTTTATTGATATGAATCCTGTCCATTTTTTTCCTGATGAGTCTGGCTAAAGGTTTATCAATTTGTTTATCTTCTCAAAGAACCAGATTTTCGTTTCATTGATTTTTGCTATTGTTTTCTTTGTTTTGATTTCATTTTTTCTGCTCTGATTTTTATGCTTTCTTTCCTTCTACTCACTTTGGGGATTTTTTTTTTATTGTTGTTCTTCCTCTAGTTGCTTTAGGTGTAAGATTAGGTTGTTTATTGAGATTTTTCTGTTTCTTGATGTAGAATTGTATTGTTA
The DNA here is from genome assembly GCA_004363435.1 of Platanista minor. Lineage (NCBI taxonomy): Eukaryota > Metazoa > Chordata > Mammalia > Artiodactyla > Platanistidae > Platanista > Platanista minor. The sequence continues at coordinate 40,608 of RJWK010004642.1, read as the reverse complement.
TAAACTTTCCAGTTAGAGCTGCTTTTTCTGCATCCCATAGGTTTTGGGTCATCATGTTTTCATTGTCATTTTTTTCTATGTATTTTTAAATTTATTCTTTGATTTCTTCAGTGATAACTTGGTGAAAGTGGGGTGTTAAAGTCCCCTACTATGAATGTGTTACTGTCAATTTCCCCTTTTATGGCTGTTAGTATTTTCAGTGATAACTTGGTTATTTAATAGCATACTGTTTAGCCTCCACGTATTTGTATTTTTTACAGTTTTTTTCCTGTAATTGATTTCTAATCTCATAGCACTTTGCTTGAAAAATATGCTTGATATGATTTCAGTATTCTTAAATTTGCCAAGGCTTGATTTCTGATCAAAGATGTGATCTATCCTGGACAATGTTCCATGTGAACTTGAGAAGAAAGTTTATTCTGCTGCTTTTTGATAGAATGTCCTATAAATGTCAATTAAGTCTATCTGGTCTATTGTGTCATTTAAAGTTTGTGTTTCCTTATTAATTTTCTGTCTGGATGATCTGTCCATTGGTCTAAGTGGGGTGTTAAAGTCCCCTAATACAATTGTGTTACTGTTGATTTTGCTTTTACAGCTGTAAACATTTGCCTTATGTATGCAAGTGCCCCTATGTTGAGTGCATAAATATTTACAATTGTTATGTCTTTTTCTTGGATTGATCTCTTAATCATTATGTAGTGTCCTTCCTTGTCTCTTGTAACAGACTTTGTTTTAAAGTCTGTTTTGTCTTATATGAGTATTGCTACTCCAGCTTTCTTTTGATTTCCATTTGCATGGAATATCTTTTTTCATCCCCTCACTTTCAGTCTGTATGTGTCCCTAGGTCTCAAGTGGGTCTCTTTAGACAGAATATATACAGATCATGTTTTTGTGTACATTCAGCCAGTCTGTGGCTTTGGTTGGAGCGTTTAATCCATTTACATTTAAGGTAATTATCAATATGTATGTTCCTATTGCCATTTTCTTAATTGTTTTGGGTTTGTTTTTGTAGGTTTTCTCTTCTCTTGTGTTTTTTTCACCTAGAAAATTTCCTTTAACATTTATTGTAAAGCTGGTTTGATGGTGCTGAATTCTTTTAACTTTTGCTGGTCTGTAAAATTTTTATTTCTCAATCGAATCTGAATGAGATCCTTGTTGGGTAAAGTAATTTTAGTTGTAGATTTTCCCCTTTCATCACTTTAAATATATCTTTCCACTCTCTCTGGCCTGCTGAGTTCCTGCTGAAAAATCTGCATATAATCTTATGGGGATTCCCTGTGTATTATTTTTTGTTTTCCCCTTGCTGCTTTTAATATTTTTCTTTGGATTTAATTTTTGTCAGTTTGATTAGTATATGTCTTGGTGTGTTTCTCCTTGGATTTATCCTCAGTGGGACTCTGCACTTCCTGGACTGGGTGGCTATTTCCTTTCCCATGTTAGGGAGGTTTTTGACTATAATCTCTTCAAATATTTTCTCAGAAACTTTCTCCTTCTCTTCTTCTGGGACCCCAATAATTTGAATGTTGGTGCATTTAATGTTGTCCCAGACGTCTCTGAGACTGTCTTCATTTCTTTTCATTATTTTTTTCTTTATTCTGCTTCTCAGCAGATATTCCCACCATACTGTGTTCCAGCTCCCTATTCATTTTTCTGGCTCAGTTATTCTGCCATTGATTCCGTCTAGTGTAGTTTTCATTTCAGTTGTTATGATGTTCATCTCTGCATGCTTGTTCTTTAGTTCTTCTAGTTCCTTGTTAAACATTTCTTGTATTTTCTCAATCCATGCCTCCTTCTATTTCCGAGATTTTGGATCATTTTTACTATCATCACTTTGATTTCTTTTTTAGGTAGGTTGCCTATTTACTCTTCAGTTTTTTGTTCTTGTAGATTTTTACCTTGCTCCTTTGTCTGTACCATTTTTTTTTTGTCATCTCATTGTTTTAAATGGCTTAGGCTGTGTTCCTGTGTTCCAGGTTGTTTGGCCTGAGGCTTTTAGCACTGGAGTTTGCAAGCAGTTGGGTGGAGCTGGGTCTTGGTGTCAAACTGAGAACCTCTGGGAGAACTCACACTGATTAATATTCCCTGGTGTCTGAGGTTCTCTGTTAGTCCAGTGGCTTGGACTCAGCACTTCCACTACAGGTGCTCAGGCCTGACCCCCGGCCTGGGAAACAAGACCCCACAAGCTGCAATGGCATGGCAAAAAAGTAAAAAGAGAGACAACAAACAAAAAAGAGGAGAACAATCACAAAGAATAAAAAATAAAATAAAATTAGAAAAATAAAAAATACATTAGAAAAAATAAATAAAAATGAAACAACAACCAAAAAAAACAGATACACAGCAGCAAAAGTAAAATAAAAAATACATAAATACATAAAATGAAAAATAAGATTAAATGATAAGAATAAAATCATAAGACAAAAAAAAGTAAAAAAAAAAAACAAAAAACTTCCCTGGTGTCTCCATTATTTGTGTCCTTCCCCCAAAGTGAGCTACAGCCAATTCCAGCCTCCCCAAGAGGCACTCCAAGACCTCTAGGTAGGTCTCTGTACCCGCTGTGTCAGCCCCATCTCTGTGCATGCTCCCCTCATGTGTCTGCTCCTGAAGCTGGCCTGGTGCACCCATGCCTGCACAGGCCAGCTGGGGAACAGACCTCCATTGGTATGCCCACAGAGACCAGTGAAGTCTTAGAAGGTCTTGGGAGCATGGCACTTGGCTGGCTTGTATCCACACAGCCAAAGGAGGCCCTGTCAGGGGTAGCACTCAGGCTGGCAGGATCCACTTGGTCCTCAGAAGCTTTGATGGGGTTTGTGCTCAGGACTGGGAACTGCACAGGTAGAAAAGGCTTTAGCAAAGGTGGGGCTCAGGTCTGGGACCCGTGCAATAGAGGGAGTCCTTGAGGGCCCAAGCCAGGGACCTGCTTGGCTAGAGGGGGCTCTGGGGAGGGGCTTAAGCCCAGGACCCTGGCAGGCTCACCAGGACCTGAGCAGGTGAGGGAGACCCCAGCTATACTCCCCTCTGATTCCCCTAACCCCTGAAGGCCTCTCTCTGTCCCTGCTGATCCCCTTTCTGTGAGTGGGCTCTTCTGAGTGTGGAAACCTCTCTTCTTCCCCAGCCCCACTCAGGGACACTGGTGCCATCCTACCTCCACTTTTCTTCCCTGCTCCTTCATGTCACATTCTAGCTGGTCACACAAGGATTCCTCCTGTCCCTTTAGGGGTCTGAGGGGCCCCCCAGCACCCAGTAGGTGCTTTGTGAGAATTACTCTGATACATTCCCACAGCACCTGTGAGGAGATGCAAACTCCACATCCTCATACTCTGCCATATTGACTCCCAGTAAAGTAACTTTAAATGTAAGTGGACTAAAGGCATTACTCAGAAGACATAGAGTGATTGAATGGATACAAAAACAAGACCCATATATATGCTGCCAAGAAGAGACTCACTTTAGATCTAAAGAAACACAGAGACTAAATGTGAGGCAATGAAAAAAGGTACTCCAAGCAAATAAAAATGAAAAGAAAGCCACAGTAGCAATACTTATAATCAGACAAAATATACTTTAAAACAAAGACTATTACAGGAGACAAAGAAGGACACTACATAATGATCAAGGGATCAATCCAAGAAGAAGATATAACAATTGTAATTATATATGCACCTAACATAGGAGCACCTCAATATATAAGGCAAATATTAGTGGACATAAAAGGAGAAATTGACAGTAACACAAAAATAGTAGGGAGCATTAACACCACATTTGTGTCAATGGAGAGATTATCCAGACAGAAAATCAACAAGGAAACACTGGCCCTAAATAACACATTAGACTAAATGGACTAGATATAGATATAGACATAGATATAGATGTAGATATATAGAGATAACATTCTATCCAAAAGCAGCAGAATACACTTTCTTCTGAAGTACACAAGAAACATTCTCCAGGATAGATCACATGCTAGGCTAAAAAACAAGTCTCAGTAATTTAAGATTTAAATTATATCAAACAACTTTTCTGACCACAATGCTATAAGACTAGAAATCATCTACCAGAAAAAAAACTGCAAAAAAAAAAGACAAACACGTGGACGGTAAACAGTATGCTACTAAACAAAAAATGATGCACTGAAGAAATCAAAGAAGAAATAAAAAATACCTGGAGACAAATGAAAATGAAAACACAATGATCCAGAAAAAGCAATTTTAAGAGGACATTTATAGCAATACTAGCTTATGTCAGGCAACAAGAAAAATCTGAAATAAACAACCTTATCTTATACCTAAAGTAACTAGAAAAAGAAGAACAAACAAAAACTAAAGTTAGTAGAAGGAAAGAAATTATAAAGATCAGAGAAGAAGAAATAAAATGGAGACTTAAAAACCAATTTAAAAAATCAATTATACTAAGAGCTGCTTCTTTTAAAAGATAGAGGACCTTCCCTGGTGGCACAGTGGTTGAGAGTCCGCCTGCTGATGCAGGGGGTGCAGGTTCGTGCCCCGGTCCGGGAAGATCCCACATGCCACTGTGCGGCTGGGCCCGTGAGCCATGGCCACTGAGCCTGCACTTCCGGAGCCTGTGCTCCACAACGGGAGAGGCAACAGCAGTGAGAGGCCCGAGTACTGAAAAAAAAATAAAAAAAAAATAAAAAAGATAGAAAAAAAATCGTAAACCTTTCACCAGACTACTCATCCATAAAAAAGAGAGAGAGGGCCCAAATTAATAAATTCAGAAATGAAAAAGTAGTTACAACTGACACCACAGAAATACAATGGGTGATAAATCATTACTATAAAAAGTTATATGCCAATAAAAATGGACAACCCCGAAGAAATGAACAAATTTCCAGAAAGGTACAATCTCCCAAAACTGAATTGGAAAGAAATAGAAAATATGAATAGACCAATTACCAGTAGTGAAATTGAATCCATAATTTACAATCTCCCAACAAACAAAATTCTAGGACCAGATGGTTTCACAGGTGAATTCTGTGAAACATTTAGAGAAGAATTAATGCCTATCCTTCTCAAACTATTCCAAAAAATTGCTGGGAAAGCAATACTTGCAAACTAATTCCATGAGGTCAGCATCACCCTGATACAAAAAACAAAGATATCACACACACACACACACACAAAATAGAAACCAATATCACTGATGAACGTAGATTCAAAAATCCTCAACAAAATATTAGCAAACCAAATTTAACAATACTTTAAAAAGGTTATACACCATGATCAAGTGGGATTTATTCCAGGGATGCAAGGATGGTTCAATATCCACAAACCAATCTATGTGATATACCACATTAACAAACTGAAGAATAAAAATCACATGATCATCTCAAGAGATGAAGAAAAAGCTTTTGACAAAATTCAACATCCATTTATGGTAAAAACTCTCCAGAAAATGGGTATAGAAGGAACATACCTCAACATAATAAAGGCCATACATGACAAGTTTACACACAACCATACTCAGTTGTGGAAAGCTGAAAGCATTCCCTCTAAGATCAGGAACAAGACAAGGATACCCACTCTTGCCATTTTTATTCAATGTAGTATTGGAAATTGCAGCCACAACAATCAAACAAAAAAGAAAAAGAAATAAAAGAAATCCAAATTGGAAAAGACAAAATTTTCACTGCTTACAGATGAACTAATTCTTAGGTATAAAGTTATAAAGACACCACCAAAAATCTACTAGAGTTCATCATTGAAATTAGTAAAGTTGCAGTATATAAAATTAATATAAAGAAATCTGTTGTGCATTATACACTAACAATGAACTATCAGAAAGAGAAATTAAGATAACAATCTCATTTACAATTGTATCTAAAAGAACAAAATATCTAGGAATAAATTTAACCTGGGAGATTAATGACTTTCATTCAGAAAATTATAAGACTTTGATGAACGAAACTGAAGATGACAATAACGGATGGCTATACCACGTTCATGGATTGGAAGGACTAATATTGTTAAAATGATCATGCTACCCAAGGCAATCTACAAATTCAGTTCAATACCTATCAAAATATAAACGGCATTTTCACACGGCTGGAACAAATATACAATTTGTATGGAAACACGAAAAACTCTGAATACCCAAAATGATCTTGAGGAAAAAAGAGTAAATCTGGGAGCATCATGCCTCCTGATTTCAAACTTTATTAAAAAGCTACAGTCATCGAAACAGTATGATACTGGCACAAAAACAGACACAAAGATTAATGGAACAGAATAGAGAACCCAAAAATGAATGGACACTTATATGCTAAATAAATCTATGACAAAGGAGGCAAGAATATACAATGGGGAAAATACAGTCTTTTCAATAAATGGTGTTGGGAAATCTGTATGGCTAATGCAAAGAATCAAATTATTTTCTCACACTACATACAAAAATGAACTAAAAAATGGAATAAAGACTTAAATGTAAGACCCAAAACCACGAAACTTCTAGAAGAAAACAGTCAGTATGCTCTTTGACAACAGTCTTAGCAGTATTTTTTTGGATATATCTCCTCAGGCAAGGGACACCAAAACAAAAATAAACAAATGAGACCACATCAAACTAAAAACCTTCCTGCACAGCAAAGGAAATGATTAACAAAAGAAGTATGCCTACCGAATGGAGAAGATACTTGCAAACAATATATCTGTTAAGGGGCTAATATCAAAAATACATAAAGAATTCATACAACTAAACATCAAAAAACCAAACAACCCCATTGAAAAACGGGCAGAGGACCTAAATAGACATTTTTTTCAAAGAAGACATACAGATTACCAACAGGCATATGAAAAGATGCTCAGCATCGCAAATCATCATGGAAATGCAAATCAAAACCACAATGAGATATCACCTCACATGTGTCAGAATGGCTTTTATCAAAGGAAAATAAAATAAAAAGTGTTGGTGAGGATGTAGAGAAAAGGGAACATTCATCCACTGTTGATGGGAATATAAATTGGTGCAGCCATTATTGGAAAAACAGTATGAAGATTCGTCAAAAAATTAAAAATAAAACTACCATATGATCCAGCATTTCCAATCCTGTGTATTTATATGGAGAAAACCACTAATTTAAAGATATGTACACTCCTGTGTTCATTGCACCATTATTTAAAATAGCCAAGGAAGTACTGTAAGTGCCTATCAGTAGATGAATGGATATAGAAGATGTGGTATATATATATTGTGTGTGTACATACACACACACACACACACACACACACACACACAAAATGGAATATTACTCAACCATAAAAAAGAATTAAGTCTTGCCTTTTGCAACAACATGGATGGACCTTGAGGGTATTATGCTAAGTGAAATAAGTCAAGAAGAAAAATACCATATGACTCCTCTTATATGTGAAATTTGAAAAAAAATAATGAACAAACATAACAAAACAGATACAGAAAACAAAACAGATGGTTGCCAGAGGACAGAGTTGTTGGGGAATAAGAGAAATAGTTGAGGGAGATTAAGAGGTACAAACTTCCCATTACAAAATAAATGAGTCACAGACATGAAAAGTACTGTGTGGGGATGGGGAATAAGTCAATAATTATGTAATATCTTTGTATGGTGGCAGATGGTAATGTAGAGGAGCAAAATTTGCCACTCCAAAATGTCATGGGCATTATAATGAACTGAAAAAAATCAGGACCCAAAAGATTTAGGAGGAAAGTTTGAACCTCCTCCTCACTGCCTAAAGAATGTAGATGGAAAGCCTGTTCCAGGAAGTGCTATCACCACAGATAACTATATTGTGAGTTAGGTTTGTAAATAGGGAGGAACATAGCAGACTCTGTTAAAATTCCTCTCTGTGTCCCATTGTCTCTGCAAGGCCAAGCAAACATTGTTTATAAGGCATTTGCTTTGGGCTTCCCTGGTGGTGCAGTGGTTGAGAGTCCACCTGCCGATGCATAGGACACGGGTTCGTGCCCCGGTCCGGGAAGATCCCACATGCTGCAGAGCGGCTGGGCCCATGAGCCATGGCCACTGAGCCTGTGCATCCGGAGCCTGTGCCCCTCAACGGGAGAGGCCACAACAGTGAGAGGCCCACGTACCGCAAAAAATAAATAAATAAAATAAAGCATTTGCTTTTCATCTTTAAGTCAATTTCTTCCCCCCCCACCTTTGAGGTCCTAAATCACTACCCCCAACATCCTCTTTAGCTGAAGATAATATTTACAGTATGTGTTTCAGCTGTTTTGGTGAGTTACTCAGTTTTCCTGCATCTTTCCCATGTATACATGTTATTAAATTTTCATTTAATTTCTCCTGTTTATCTGTCTCATGCCAGTTTAATTTTTAGACAAACCAGAAGAACCTAAAAGAGTAGAGGAAAATTTCTTCCTTCTCAAGAGTAACTAGACTTATCATGGTGATCATTCTGAAATGTATAGGAATAGTGAATCACTATGTTGTGCACAAGGAACAAACATAGACTTGTAGGTCAATTATATTTCAAAACAACAAACAAACTCATTGGGAATGAGATCAGGTTTGTGGTTATCAGAGCTGGGAGGTTGGGGGAGGCGAAAATAGCTGAAGATAGTCAAAAGGTACAAACTTCAAGTTATAAGAAAAATAAGTACTAGGAATGCAATGTACAACATGATAAATATAATTAACACTGTTGTGTGTTATATATGAAAGCTAAGAGAGTAAATCTTAAAATTTATCATCACAAGGAAAAAAAATTTTTCTATATCTTTAATTTTGTATCTTTATGAGATGATAGAGGTTCGCTAAAATTATTATGGTAATTATTTCATAATGTATGTAAGTCAAATCATGATGCTCTACACTTTAAACTTATACAGCGTTGTATGTCATTATTTCTTAATAAAACTGGAAGAAAAAATAAAGTAAAAATATATATACATATATAGTCAAAGTATGAATAAAATTTCTCCCCTGATGTACATTCAAAAATTACAAGTATAGTTCTTTGATTAAATGCTCCAACCATGACTTGTGGTGCCAATCACAGAAAGAAATGAGAAGGTATTGCTAAATAAACAGTTTCTTTACAGTGTTCTGTGCTGACACATTTTGATAAAGATATTTGTCACAATATAAATTTGAAAATATAAAAGTATATCTTGATTGACTTTATTCTACTATTGATTATAAGGAGCTGTATTATATACAAGTGAAGATCTAGCAGTTTTATCAAAAATTTTCCTTAGAAAATTTGAAACATCATTATTTTTTATTATAAGGGTTTTACTTCTTAGATAAGCAGAACATATAGCCAAGTGTCATGTTGTTGCTCTTTTATGAGTATATTTACATTCTTCCCAAAAAGTGTAGTTTAATATTGTTTAACTTCAAGCCTCATACGACATTAAATAAGTCGATTACTTTTCACACACTTTTGCTAAACAAAACCTAATTTTACACATATATGTCATTTTAGACTATTTCAAGGAGATCTACAAGCAGGACATTTTAAAAATGGAAGCAATACATGCACATGAAAAATCATTCAAATACTTTGATAAGCAAAAAATGAAACAAAAAGCATGTTTTTTTCCTTCCACAGGCCCTGATCCTGCTCTTTAGAGGGAAGCAATTTTTACCACTTTCTTTTTTTATTATATACTTTTTCTTTGAACTCTAAATAGTGCTTTATAATCACCTAATTTGTTTGATCAATTTTAAGTCAATTTGACTTCTTATGAATGATAGAGAATATGGTTCATTTATCCCAGTTTCTTCTCCTAAAAGTACATTTCTATTTGTACTTTTCAAAAGTTTTTTAAAAGCTTTTACCTTTTACTTTCAGTAAATAATATGCATTCTGTGCTTAATATTATGCATAAATAATATATTGTCTGTCCATTTTGTGCAACATTGCTTTTCTCAGTAGGATGTGGAGATTAGTGCTAACTTACCTCCTTTGCAACATTCTCTATCATGGTTTTCAACTTTTAGCAAATATAGTTTGATGTTTATATGGTCACTTTATGTAATTTACATCCTCTTTTGTAGGGTCAGTATCCTGTTTTTCTTCATCATGAATCCCCTCAGGGTGCACAGTTTCGGGTGGCTGCAGTGGCTGCTAGCTTGTTGGCTGCATCATTCTTTGTTTACTGATATGGCAGGCAACATTTTTCATTCACAGTGCTTCTCCTTGGTCTTAAATTCAACTAATGTTTGGGAGTCATTTTATGACAAATTTTGTCCCATGGTGCTAAGAAGTCTCATTCCTAGATCAGGTGAAGATTCCGACTCAATGTGTTAATTTTTTTTTTTTTGATTAAGTCTTGTTGATAATCTAAAATTCTCTGGATTGCCTGTCTTATTGTCTATTATGGTCCAGGAAGTGTCTTCCCATATTGCTTCTTCGCATATGTAGAGTTGCACTATTACTATTCTTCTATGTATAGTTATGTATATATGATCAAATGTCTCAAGACTTTTATCTATCATTCATTTTGTTGGAGACCCAGTTACACATTGGATAGTGCAAGAGATGATCTTATAAACTAGGCAGAATAAGTAATATAGCTAGTAACATTAATAAGGTCATAGTACCACAAAGAGAGACACAAAGCATAAACAATTTGGAAACAGAGAAAAATCTAAAACAATGATGAGTATAACTAGTTGTAATCTACTTGCAATAAACCATCAAGTCCACAGGGGATCCAGCTGGAGAAGTCAAATTCTGGAAAAATCAGTTAGAGAGAGAAAGATAAATGTTTAATCTTCATTTGCAAAGGTGTATTTTATCAACTTGTAAGTCATAGTGTAAGAGAAAATGTTTTCTGAAAAACAAAGATTTAAAACTAGTATATTTCAGAAAAAGTCATAAAATTATAAATTGTATTTATCAGTTAGTTCAGGTCCATGTATTTAATTCCTGATGGTCTGGATGAAGTTGTCAGATTTTCCATTAGAGTTTTATAATTTCTTACCTGGTTCAGGGGTATGATCTAAAAATTATCAGAAACATATTTGTCAAAAAGTCCTTTTTATAAGTCTTCTTGAAGATCTTTATTTTATAAAAACATCAGAGTAAAACAATAATTGTCTATAAATGACAAGACTTAAAATGGCATGATTAAAGATCTGATTACAATGCAATTGACAATATACTTGGCTATTTCTGTGACATATAACATTTTAAGGTAATATCTAGAATTGTGACTAATAACATTATACCAGGGAATATCAGATTTTTAGGACTTCCATATAAATTTTGGAATATCTATATTAATGACATTTGTCCATAAAATGTAACCCAAGTTTCACCTCCAATCATTTGACAATGCTTCTCAAGTAATTTAACATACCAAAAAGCCTAAGTAGTTTAATATTCCTCTCTGAGATGACTCAGGGTTCCTTTGAAGCACCCCAAAGTTAGCTGGAGGTCAAAAGAACTTTAGTTAAAATTTGATATTTGGGAAGTTTGTCAAAAATATCAAAAAGGTTTCAGAACACTTGGTCAAATAGGATCCTATGTCACTGTGAAACAATACTTATTCACTTAATCAAAATGACAAAAGATTTAAAAAACAAACACAGATCACTTAAAGGCAAAGAAACTCACACAGTCTGTTACCAAAAGCAGTATTCCAAGAAAACTTTGTGTTCTTCACAGAGAGGGAAACCAAATCCAGTCTTGTACCATCCTACTTTTAATGACAAAATCCATTTACCTAATTAAATTTAATCTAATCCCAGCTTGACCATGTACAAAACTCCTTTATCAGGGCTCCCTTTCAAAACTTTCTGTATCTATATTAGTTTGTCCCTTATTTTTCCATCCAAAAACAACTAGCTCTAGGACAAAATCATTTTTTTCTCAACATATTTTCATTCCTCATGCCTTTTTTTTTTTTTTTTGCTGAAAACACACATCCTACTTCCTTGTGTACCTAAATGTTTCTGTTAATATCTCCAGTAGCTTTAATTATTAAAATTTTAACCCTTAATACCTAAATCTCAAGTGAAAATCAACAAACAGCAAATAATTCTTACCTCTTTATCATACCAGCTTTTCCTGGTTGGCAAATTTAGGATTATTCCATAACCTCTAGGAACATACATTTTATAATTTCTTTCTTCTGTGTGGTACAAGACATGCATCTAACAAACACTAATATCTTTAGGTTCCCTCTCATATGGAGACAAAAGTAGGTAAATTTAGACCTATTTAGTAATTAATGTCATAGTATTTTATCTTATTTGAAATGACCTGAATATTCAAAGAATTCCCATCATTTAACTTAGCAAACTCATTACAAAAAATCTGGGGAAACTATTTTAGATAGATGTAACTCAAAACTTAATTATTCCTAAAGAGTTCACTCAAAAGTTATTATTTCATTTACCTTTCTTTTATAACTTATAAAATATCATCATACCAAATTAATTTTATTGTTGACAAAACTCTGTAACAGAAATAACATGAGCACATTGACCTTCAGTAAATGTAGGTACAATAAAAGTAAGACATGTCTATATTGATAAAACCAGTAAGCTTAAGCTAGCTTTAATAGCAGATGTTAATTTAATATTGAATATTTCCTAGATCATGTGAACCTGAAATTTATTCTGGGTGATTTCTTTCATATTTAGAAATATTTCGTTTGTAAGCTCTTACTTTTAAGTCAATTAAATAGAGCTCTTTTATAAATTTAATTCTGGTAATATTTTCCAGAGGTAAGACATTGCATACAATGTACACACAGACAAATAAAGAGACAAAACTAGAGATTTCATAACTTCACTTTAAAAACTTAATTATGAATCAGATACTAAAATATAAACTTACAAGTTATAAGGGTGGGAATAAGATAAATTTATTTGCCTAGAAGACTAAGGCTTTACTATTTGTGGAAAAGACTTAATGTGTTCTTGAAAAACTTAAGGAGGTTATAAGTTAGAATTTTGACTGAGGGGGACTTTCCAGTGGCTTGAGTTTTATTTTATTTTACTTTTTAATATTTTCATGCAATATTTCATTTTATTTTATTTATTTTTAAAAGTTAATTTTTATTGGAGTACAGTTGATTTGCAACATTGAATCAGTTTCAGGTGTACGGCAAAGAGAATCAGTTATACATATACCCACTCTTCTATAGATTCTTTTCCATATAGATCATTAGAGAGTATTGAGTAGAGTTCCCTGTGCTATACAGAAGGTCCTTATTAGTTATCCATGTTATATATAGTAGTGTGTATATCTCAATCCCAATTTCCCAATTTATTCCTCCCTGTCCTTTCTCCCCTGGTAACCATAAGTTTTTTTCTACATCTGTGGCTTTATTTCTGTTTTGTAAATAAGTTTATTTGTACCATTTTTTTCTTAGATTCCACATGTAAATGATATTATATGATATATGTCTTTCTCTGAATGACTTCACTAAGTATGACAATCTCTAGGTCCATCCATGTTGTTGCAAGTGTCATTCTTTCTTTCTTTTTTATGGCTGAGCATTATTCCATTCTATATGTGCACCACATCTTTTTTATCCATTCCTCTGTTGATGGACATTAAGGTTACTTCCATGTTCTGGCTATCATGAAAAGTGCTGCAATGAACATTGGGATGCAGGTATCTTTCTGAATTATGGTTTTCTCCAGATATATGCCCAGGAGTGGGAGTGCTGGATCATATGGTAACTCTATTTTTAATTTTTAAGGAACATCCATACTGTTTTCCATAGTGACTGCACCAATGTACATTCTCATCAACAGTGTAGGAGGGTTCCCTTTCCTCCACAATCTCTCCAGCATTTATTCTTTGTAGACTTTTTTTATGAGGGCCATTCTGACCAATGTGAGGTTATACTTCATTGTAGTTTTGATGTGCATTTCTCTAATAATTAGTGATGTTGAATATCTTTTCATGTGTTTGTTGGCCATCCGTGTGTCTTCTTTGGAGAAATGTCTCTTTAGATCTTCTGTCCATTTTTTGATTGGGTTGTTTGTTTTGTTGATATTGAGCTGCATATACTGTTTGTATATTTTGGAGATTAATCCCTTGTTGGTTGTTTCATTTGCAAATATTTTCTCCCATTCTGAGGGTTGTCTTTTATTTTGTTTATGGTTTTCTTTCCTGTGCAAAAGCTTCTAAGTTTAATCAAGTCCTATTTGTTTATGTTTGCTTTTATTTTCATTACTTTAGGAGGTGGGTCAAACAGGATCTTGCTGCTATTTATGTCAGAGAATGTTCTTCCAATGTTTTTCTCTAAGAGTTTTATAGTATCTGACCTTACATTTAGGTCTTTAGTCCACTTTGAGCTTATTTTTATATATGGTGTTAGGGAATGTTCCAATTTCATTCTTCCACATGTAGCTGTCCAGTTTTCCCAGCACCACTTATTGAAGAGACTACCTTTTCTCCATTGAATATTTTTGGCTTCTTTGTCATACATTAAGTGACCAAAGGTTCATGGGTTTATCTCTGGAATTTCTATACTGTTCCATTGATCTATATTTCTGTTTCTGTGACAGTACCATAATGTCTTGATTACTGTAGCTTTATAGTCTGAAGACAGGGAGCCTGATTCCTCCAGCTCCATTTTTTTCTCAAGATTACTTTGGCTATTCAGGGACTTTTGTGTTTCCGTACAAACTAAAATTTTCTTTTCTAGTTCTGTGAAAAATGCCATTCATAATTTGATAAGGATTGCATTGAATATGTAGATTGCTTTGGGTAGATTTGCATTTTCACAATATTGATTCTTCCAATCAAAGAACGTGGTATACCTCTCCATCTGTTTGTGTCATCTTTGATTTCTTTCATCAGTAACTTATAGTTTTCTGAGTACAGGTCATTTTCCTCCTTAGGTAGGGTATCACTAGGTATTTTATTCTTTTTGATGTGATGGTAAATGGAATTGTTTCCTTAATTTCTCTTTCTGATCTTTCATTGTTAGTGTATAGGAATGTGAGAGATTTCTGTGCATTAATTTTGTATCCTGCAAATTTACCAAATTCACTGATTAACTCTAATAGTTTTCTGGTGTCATATTTAGGATTTTCTATGTATAGGATCATGTCATCTGCAGACAGTGACAGTTTTACTTTTTCGTTTCCTGTTTGGATTCCTTTTATTTCTTTTTCTTCTCTGGTTGCCATGGCTGGGACTTCAAAACTATGTTGAATAAAAGTGGTGAGGGTGGCCATCATTGTGTGCTTCCTGATCTTAAAGGAAACGCTTTCAGGTTTTCACCACTGAGAATGATGTTTACTGTATGTTTGTCATATGGCCTTTATTATGTTGAGGTATATTCCTCCTATGCCCACTTTCTGGAGAGTTTTTATCATAAGCTGGTGTTGAATTTTGCCAAAATCTTTTTCTGCATCTATTCAGATGAACATATGGGTTTTTTTGTTTGTTTGTTTTTTTAATATCTTTATTGGAGTATAATTGCTGTACAATGTTGTGTTAGTTTCTGCTGTACAACAAAGGGAGTCAGCTATGTTAGTTTCTGCTGTACAACAAAGTGAGTCAGCTATGTTTACATATATCCCCATATCCCCTCCCTCTTGTGCCTCCTGCCCACCATCCCTATCCCACCCTTCTACATCGTTACAAAGCACTGAGCTGATATCCCTGTGCTATGCAGCAGCTTCCCACTAGCCATCCATTTTACATTTGGTAGTATATATATGTCAGTGCTACTCTCTCACTTCTTCCCAGCCTCCCCTTGCTCACCCCACCCCCGTGTCTTCAAGTCCATTCTCTACATCTGTGTCTTTATTCCTGCCCTGCCACTAGGTTCATCAGTGCCATTTTTTAAAATATATTTCATATACATGTGTTAACATCTGGTATCTGTTTTTCTCTTTCTTACTTCACTCTGTATGACAGACTCTAGGTCCATCCACCTCACTACAAATAACTCAATTTTGTTTCTTGATATGGTTGAGTACTATTCCATTGTATATATGTACCACATCTTCTTTATCCATTCATCTGTCAATGGACAGTTTAGGTTGCTTCCATGTCCTGGTTATTGTAAATAGCTCTGCAATGAACTCCATAATGTTTTCTATAAAACTCCATACTGTTTTGCATAAAGGCTGTTTATGCAATTTACATTCCCACCAACAGTGCAGGTGGGTACCCTCTCCAGCATTTATTGTTTGTAGATATCTTTTTGATGACAGCCATTCTGACCAGGTTGAGGTGATACCTCATTGTGGTTTTGGTTTGCATTTCTCTAACAATTAGATCACATGTTTTTTATTCTTCAATTTGCTCACGTGATGTATCACATTGATTGGTTTGCATATGTTGAAGGATCCTTGCATCCCTGGGATAAATCCCACTGATTCTTTTAATGTGCTGTTGGACTTGGTTTGCAAGTATTTTGTTGAGGATTTCTGCTTCTATGTTCATTCATGATATTGTTCTTTTAGTTTATTGGCATTTCCCATGAGGTTTTGTTATAGCAGTCTATATATACACACACACACACACACACACACACACACACACACACACACAAAGTGGTTTTATGCTCCTGGCCTCTTAATTTCAAATGCAATTTCCATTTCTTTCATTTGTACTCTCCTTTTCTTATGTTTGTTTGTTTGTTTTGATATCATATTTGTGTATGGCTGGTTTCTTGCTTTTACTGTATGTTTGCCTTTACCAGTGATCTTTCCCATTTGTGATTTTCTTGCTTCTCCTTGTGGCTTCTTTTTTTTTCCCCCCCTGCCTAGGGAAGTTTCTTTAGCATTTGTTGCAAAACTGGTCTGGTGGTGCTGAGTTCTATTAGCTTCTATTTTTCTGAAAGGCTTTTGATTTCTCTATCGAATCTGAGTGACAGTCTTGCTGGGTAGAGTATTCTTTGTTGTAGGTGTTTGCCTTTCTTCGTTTTAAATATATAATTCCACTCCCTTCTGACCTGCAGACTTCCTTCTGAACAATCAGCTGATAAACTTATGGGGATTCCCTTGTATATTATTTGTTGCTTTTCCCTTGTTGCTTTTAATATCTTTTCTTTGTATTTCAATTTTGTCAGTTTGATTAATATGTGTCTCCACATGTTCCTCCTTGGCTTTATCCTGTATGGGATTCTCTCTGCACTTTCTGGACTTGGGTGAAAGTTCCTTTCCCATGTTAGGGAAATTTTCAACTATAATCTCTTCAAATATTTTTCTCTTCTTCTTCTTCTTCCGGGACCCATATAATTTGAATGTTGGTGTGTTTAATGTTGTCCCAGAAGTCTCTGAGACTGTCCTCATTTCTTTTCATTCTTTTTTCTTTATTTTGTTCCATGGCACTGATTTCCATCATTCTATCTTCCAACTCACTTATCCTTTCTTCTGCTTCAGTTATTTGGCTATTAACTCCTTCTAGTGTATTTTTCATTTCAGTTATTGTATTATTCTTCTCTGATTGTTTGTTCTTTAGTTTTTCTAGGTCTTTGTTAAACATTTCTTGTATCTTCTTGATCTAAGCCTCCATTCTTTTTCTGAAATTTTACATCATTTTTACTATCATTACTCTGAATTCCTTTTAAGGTAGATAGTCTCTCTCTTCTTCATTTAGTAGTTCTTGTAGGCTTTTTTACCTTGATCCTTTGTCTGCAACATATTTCTGTCATCTCATTTTGTCTGCCTTACTGTGTTTGTGGTCTATTTTCCACAGACTGCCAGATCATAGTTCCTCTTGCTTCTGGCCTCTGCCCCCTAGTGGGTGAGATTGGTTCAGGACCTGATGTAGGCTTCCTGTTGGGAGAGACTGGTGCCTGCCCTCTGGTGGATGGAGCTGGGTCTTGTGTCTCTGGTGTGCAGGGCTGTGTCAAGGTGTATGTTTTGGGGTGTCTGTGAGCTTAGTATGACATTAAGCAGCCTGTCTGCTGATAGATGGGGCTGTGTTCCCATCTTGCTGGTTGTTAGGCCTGAGGCATTCCATCACTGGAGCCTGCAGGATGTTGGATAGGGTCAGGCCTTGGTGTTGAAATGGGATCCTCCAGGAGAGCTCACATTAATTAATATTCCCTGGAGCTTCCACTACCACTACCCTTGCCCCCACAGTAGCTACATCCAACCCCTTCCTCCCCAGGAGACCCTCCAAGACCCCTACGTAGGTCTTGACCCCGTTCCTATGGAGGTGCTGCTTTGTGCTGGGTCCCAGGTGCTGAAATTAGGAAGCCATCAGAGGAAGTGTAATGCCATGATTTGCACAGCCATGAGGAGAGATTTCAGCTCTTCTTCCTTAGTTGCATGTTCCCTGCAACTCAGCTGTGCTTTCAGCTCCATCTCTGAATGTGGGCCACCCACTGGTGTCTGATCCCAAGGCTGCTGGAGCACACGAGCTTGTCAGGCAGGAGGATGTAGAGGCAGCAATCAGGGCAGGCAGGCTGCCCAGGTGAGAGGGTGCTGGGTGGCTATGGAATGTGTGAGCCTGTCAGGCAGGAGGGAGTCAAGGTGACAATCTGGGCAAATGGGCCACCCAGGTGGGACAGTGCTGATGACTGGGGGCATGTGAGCCCCTCTCTGGCAGGAGCCCTTCCTAGTGCCTGTGGAGGCAGGGGCCAGTGCATGAGAAGAGAGGCTGCAATGGTGGCCCCACCCTTTGTGCATCACTCAACAATGGCATTTTGCTTCTGTGGTGGTCTGGTCTTCCTCCAGGAGCATTCCTTGCTGTGGAGTTCCTCACTCTTATCCCCTTGAGCTGTCTCCTCACAGCCAACATCATTCCCCTTCCTGGTTCTGCTCTTCAAACCCCACATTCCAACACTCAGCTCCCGTGTGCACCAGTGATCACCAGTGGCTGGGGCATGCAGAGCTGTGGCCAGACCATTTGTGTAGGCCTCACTCTCTCCTGCCTGCCACAGACTGGTTGCTGCACTATTCTCTGAGCCACCAAATTTCTCCTTCCTCCCCAGCTTCTCTCCCCGCTGCTTCCCCAGATGCGGGAACCTCTTCTCACCTTCAGCTCCCCCCCACCCCCACGCCAGGGTCACAGGTCACGTCCCACTTCATCTGCTCTTCCTTTTCCTTTCTTCTTTCTTTTGTCCTACCTGGTTACATGGGGATCTTTCTTGTCCTTTCAGGTGCCTGAGGTCCTCTGCTAGTGTTTCTCAGGTGCTCTGTGAGAATTGTTCCATTTGTAGATGTATTCTTGATGCATTTGTGGGGAGATATGAACTCCACATCTTCCAACTCCTCCGTCTTCTTGACTGACTAATCAGCAGTTTGAGTATTAAAAGGCCACTTTTCCCCCTTTTTTAACCTTGGTTTCAGGTTCTACCTAATTTAGCTAATTAGGCTCAGTCTCAGGTCATTGTGGTCTGTATTTACATTTCTGATTTGTACCAATTTGCAAGACAAAGACAGTTGCTTTTAATTCCCCAAAGAACTGGCCTGTCACCTAAATAATATTAAAAGATTGATTTGCCCAACTATGTTTTCTTTAATTTGCTTTTCTGTATCAGTGAGAAGATTTCCACCTAGACTGAAATTTCAGAATTCTATAGTCTAGAACTTTATGGTTTAATTTATCACACCTTCAAAACTTGCATAATGCATTCAACAAAGACCCTCATTCTGGGTGCACAGGTTAGACCCAGAGTAAAGTCTCCATTATTTATTTTTATTATCCCCTAAATATTAACTCTCAGTTTTTACTTTATATTGTATAGGCTCAAGTAATCCCACTGGTTTCCTTTAGTATGTTTAATTAATATTTCCTTCATATGCCATCTTATAATATCAAGCAGGGGAAGAATTCCCCAGTGAAACATGCCTATCCCACACAATATAATTAGGCAAAAGAGAGGTAATTATCTTATACAATGCCCATTTAAACATATCAATTTTTATAAACTTTCATCTCAATTCTATCAATTTTGTACCTTTCACTTTAGTTTCCATTAGGATCCAATCAAGTCTTGGTCTTACAGGAGTTCGAGAATCTTTCCTCTCTTGTGTCCCCCAACCATTTTATCTGTTTTGTAGGAAAGACTTTGGGGTCCCCAGAGAGTGGTTGAGCCAAGAGACTCAAGCATTTTTGTCAATCTTTTAACTTGAT
Organism: Platanista minor; assembly: GCA_004363435.1. Classification (NCBI taxonomy): domain Eukaryota; kingdom Metazoa; phylum Chordata; class Mammalia; order Artiodactyla; family Platanistidae; genus Platanista; species Platanista minor. Next base: position 20,578 of record RJWK010004642.1, on the reverse strand, counting down.
TAATTGGTCTAACTTTTGCCCTAAGTAATTGTTTATCAGGTATCTCAGTGTAATTTTACTTGTATAAAATTTATGTGTAATAAAATATACATAACTTAAACTGGAGTAAATAGGGCAGACTTGTTTGGGTCTGGCCCTTTAATGTTGAGAACAAGTAGGAGATCCCTTTGGCCCATCCAATCTTAGGTAGTGTTGTATCCAATCTTTGATTTATCTCATTAATGTCTGTTTTATTTATCCCACTTCAAAATAACCATCTAAAAATTTCTTATTCATTTAAGAGAAATCCCTTTAAAATTGCCACCTTGTTGGGAAAAATTTCTAGACTTTTCCTTCAGTTTTTTCCCCTGTTACTTAACCTAATTAACAATAATTATTCTAATGTTTTTATTAGCATCTGTAAGACCCATTGAGGGGAAACAGAGACCACAAATAAGGGTTCCTAAACCAATTTTTTGGGTTTGTTTGAAACTAAAGGAGTTTTTAGGTTAACCATTATATGTCTAATTTCCAACATTTTTCCCCCCATAGGAGCCAATAAAATAGTTGTTTATAATGAGAGCTCTCTAAAAATTTACCAATTTATAAGTTTCTCCAATTTGAAGGATCCATCATCTGGCCATAAATGAGGTATATCTTAATAGTGACTCAAACCAATAAGACGCAAGAGACTTCCCCACAAAAGAGTGTAAAGGATGCTGTCTAAATAAGATCTAGAAAGTTTACTCTCAAAAATAGTTTAAGAAGGTAATGGTCTTTGTTTTACAGGCTGACACAATGAAAGTTAAGATGGCAAAAATTCCCTGAGTTGGTACAGTCAGACAAAAGACTGCTCAGAATCCCAGTCTCTTTGACTGGCTGCCAAATGTACACCATATAAGTACTTTTGGATGGTAGTGACCAAGTTCTCAAAACACACACACACACACACACACACACACACACAAACACACATACACACTGAAGAATATTAGATAGAACACTTACATTTCAAAGATACAGGAAGAGAAATGCAAGTTTCCCCTAGAAAACCTTCTGTTTTTTTGAAGTCAGAATTATGAAAAGATGTTTTTATCAAGCCAGCTTTTTCTAACTTAACTGCATATGCAATAAAAGAGCTCTATCTTAGTCATTTTTAGGGCAAGATTTTCTTTAAGTCCCAAGTAAGTAAGCACTTGTAAATGTAAATTTTTTATGTACATAAACCTGGCCAGGGTATCAGTTGGAGGCTGGAAATCTGTTGTTCCTTTTTCTTCCGTACTGAAAGCTAAGTTTCCCGTTCTGAGTTCAATTTGTGAAGATCACTTTCATTTTGACAAACTCTATTAAAGTAGCCAATTCAAGGAAGACAGGTTAGTCTTCCACCTAATTACCCAGTCTAACTTTTACACAGTGTCTTTCACCTGAGTAAAGTCTTCCCAGTCTTTCAACTGAGGATAAACCACGCAGTGTCTAAACTGAGCAAGATCTTCCCAGTGTCTTTTAAGTGAGGCTAACCCACTTGAACAAAATGTCTTCCCAGTGTTTTTCGATTGAGGATAAGCTCTCAGTGTTTAAACTGAGTAAAAATCTTCCCAGTGTCTTTCACTGAGGATAACCCAGGTACTTTTTCTTGAAACCAAGTTTCAAGGATAACCTACTACTCAAGAGAAGAGTTTGACACCACTGAATAAAACTTAGGATCATCAACCAAAACAGGAGATCCAAGAACCAGGAGAGACTTGCCCAAATTCGTCTGGACTCTCTGAGAAAGTGGACAGGCCCAAGAAGCCTTTGCTGGTGCCAAGACTCTGGATCCTCATAGAGTTCAGGCAAAGAATAATAGTCTGCTCTGGGCCCCTACATTGGTTGTCAAGACTGCTGACTGAAGAAAATGCACAACCCAAAAGGAGAATTACGTTTTATTTGGCAGATTTTCTGAGGGCTTAAGCCCAGAACACAGCCTGTCAGATCACTCTGAGGAACTGCTCAGAAGACCTAAGGGAGGAGTAAACAAAAACCTGGTAGTTAGAACATCAAAAGATTACTATTAATTAAAGAAAACTAGACATCTCAAATTAAGAACTTTAGCACTTTTCTATGTATGAGACAATGAAAGAATCTGGGCTCCTTGAAATCATTCCTTTGATATGCACCTTAACTCTAGAATCAGTACCCTGTTTTTCTCCATCCTGAATCTCCTCAGGGTGCACAGTTGAGGGCTCCTGCTTTGATGTCTGACTTGATGACTGCAACATCCTTTGTCTACTGATATGGCAGGGAACATTTTTCATCCACGGGTAAGAAATTGAGGAGAAAATTAACATAATTCATGATATAAAACCATTACAATATAAAAAATTCCCAAATGTCAAACAAACATAAGTGCCCTTGACCTGTAAAATGGAAGACGCCAAAGAAGGGAAAAAAAAGAAGCAATAAAGAAAATGTAGAAAATCATGCATAAAATAAGATGACAGAAATCAATAACATAGAATAATAATTAAATAAATCAAGGTAAATGTTATCATAAGATTTTTAAATGTCAAAAAAAAACCCCATCAAACAAAGCATACTGAAAATAAAGTAATAGAGAAAATTTAGAGAGCAAATATGAATTCAAAGAAGACCTATTAGGTAATTAGTCAGACATTAGCAGCAAGGAGGTGACAGTGGTGAGAAAGAAAAGAAAAAGAAATCGAGTCACACCCAGCCATCTGGGGACCCTCCCTTGACTCCACCCAGAATGGGCAAAACTGTGGCCATGTGGTGAGCAGCTTATCCTGATAAAGAGAGGCACAGTAACACGAGGGGACTTCTCCAGGCTGTGCATGCCCAGACCAGACAAGTGTATAACCTATAGTAAATCCAAACTCATTATACCATAATTACAATAAATTACATGTGGTTTTGCCCCTCCCCCCATCCAGTAGGAATTTCTTGAAGATTCAAGGATGAGAGCATGTGCAGCAGTAAACTTGTTACATAGCTCAGGATTGTCAATCAAATAATGATCCCCTGTCACTCACCCTCACTTCCCTGCAAAATGCTCCTTAAAAGCGCTCTTAAGCCTTTATAGGAATGCTGCTTTCAATTTGCAGAAACAGCTCCCCCCCCCCCCCCCCCCCCCCCCCCCCCCACCGAGAGTGTACCTTTGCTCCAATATACTTTACTTTGGTCTTGCTTCACTTCACTGAAATAGCCCATTCTCATAAACAGCATTCTCTTTCTCTCTCCTTCTCTCTCTCCCTCTCTGAGAGTATACCTATGCTTAAATAAACTTTGCTTTGTGCTTAAGCTTAACATGGTAGTTTGTGATCCTTTGCTTACTATGATGGGACCAAGATAGCTGGTCCAGGCCTTCCACTGACCTCCTCGGTTGAAGCTATTTTGTTACAAAGCATGTCCACCCGGTGACAGACCGAAGTCTAAATTTTGATAAAAGGTTGAATTAAGGTGAGAATATCAGATGGGAGGAAAAGACTGTAGGAAAAATAGTAGATGTAGAAGATATGTTTGTGAAAGTGCACATTCATGTCAATATAGCCAAATAAACTCACATTCCCACATTCCCTCTAAAACTGTATAAAATTATGACCAACAAGCAGAGAATACACATTATTTTAAAGCCCTCATGGGGCATTAAGACAAATTTACCATGTGAATCCTTCAGTGAATCCTGTGTTACTGCTAAGGGATAGAGAGTGACCTCATAAGGGAATGTTGTATAAGACTCAAAGCTCCCTTTCTATATGGTTCAGTCTGGACTTGAAGCTTCAGGGGCCTGGGAAGATGGGGCAGGGAAGGCAAGGCACACACAGAAAAGAGAATACATACATAACACACTAGGGATACCTGAAGAGGCTGCTCAAGACCTGGCTCAGCCCCAAGGGTTTGACCCCTGGTCCTACTCTTCACCTTACAGCCCTTTAGGGTCAGGACCTTGGCTCACCCTAACACATTCGTAGCTTCTGGGTATAGTATGACTGCACATGTCTGAATGTTCATGTTCTCTCAAAATTTACATGTTGAAATCCTAACTCCTAAAGATAGGAGGTGGGGCCATGCAAAAGTGCTTATGAGCTTTCATGAATGGGAGTAATCATGAACATTGGATATCTTTCCATATTATCAGTGTCTTCTTTAATTTTCCTCATCATTGTTTTATACTTTTTAGTGTACAGGTTTTTCACTTCTGGTAAAATTTATTTCTAAGTATTTTATTCTTTGTATTGAAGTTGATAATGGGATTGTTTTCTTAATTTACTTTTCAGATTTTTCATTGTTAGTGAGTAGAAATGTAATTGACTTCTGTATGTTGATTTTTATGTATTTCCACTTTACTGAATTCATTTTCTGTGGAGTTGGTAAGACTTGCTACCAATAAAATTGTGTCATCTACAAAGATAATTTTACTTCTTCCTTTCTAATGTGAATGTCTTTTATTTCTTCTCCTTACTTAATTTATCTGTCTAGGATCTCCAGAACTATGCTGAATAAAAGTGGCAAGATTGGACATCCTTGCCTTCCTGTTTATAAAGGAAAAGCTGTCACTTTTTCACTATTGAGTTTGATATTAGCTGTGGCCTTTTCATATTTGGCCTTCTTTATGTTCCTTTCCTTCTATTCCTAGTTTATGGAGGATTTTTATCTGAAAGAATGTTGAGTTTTTTCCAAATCATTTTTCTTCATCTGTTGAGATGATCATGTGGGGGGTTTTGTTTTGTTTTGTTTTGTTTTCATTCTGGTAATGTCATGTATCATGACATTGATTGATTTATGGATGTTGAACCATCCTTGAATCCCAGGGTCATATGTATAATCCACTTGGTCATATGTATAATCCATTTAATGTGCTATTTATTTTGGTTTGCTAGTATTTTGATGAGGTTTTTAACATCTGTGTGCATCAGGGATATTTTATCTTTTCTTGTAGTGTCTTTTTCTGGTTTTGATATCAGGGTAATGCTGGCCTTGTAAAATTAGTTTGGAAGCGTTCACAGTATTTCAGTATTTAGCAAGAGTTTGCTATGGTTTGAATATGTCCTTCCAAATTTCATATGTTAAAAACCTAATGCCTGATGTGATAGTAATAGTAAGAGGGGCCTTTGGGAGTTGCTTAGGTCATGAGGGCAGAGCACTCATAAATGGGATTAGTGCCCTTTTTTTTTTTTTTTTTTTAATAAAAGGCTCCAAAGATACCTCTAGCCCCTTCCATGATATGAGAACACAGGGAGAAGGTACCAACTATGAGTCAGAAAGAATAGTCCCATCCAAGAGTGATGATGCCATAATGTCAGACTTCCGGCCTCCAGAATGGTGAGCTATTATTTATAAGCTACTCAGTCAGTGATATTTTGTTAGAGTATCCCAAACTGAGTAAGCAAGAGTTTCAGAAAGATTGGCATTAATCTTCTTCAAATGGTGACAGAATTAATCTGTGAAGACATCTGATCTTGGGCTTTTCTCTGCTGAGAGATTTTTGATTACTAATTCAATCTCCTTACTAGTTATAGTTCTCTTTCGGTTTTCTATTTCTTTTTTACTTAATCTTTGCAGGTTGTGTGTTTCTACGAATTATCCATTTCTTCTAGGTTATCCAATTTCATGGCATACAATTAATCATAACAATCCCTTATAATCCTTTTTATCTCTGTGGAATCCATTTTATGTTTCCTTTCATACCTGTCTGATTTTATTGGTATCTTATCTCTCTCTCTCTTTGTTAGACTAGCTAAAGATTTGTCAATCTTTGTTTTTCTTTTTAAAAAACTCAGCTCTTAGTTTCGTTACTCTTTTCTATTGTTTTTCTAGTCTCTTTCATTTATTTTTGCTCTGCTCTTTATTTCCTTCCCTCTGCTAAATTTGGGCTTAATTTGTTCTTTTTTCTAGTTTCTTGAGGGATGATGTTAGGCTGTTTATTTGAGATTTTTCTTTTATCTTAATCTAGAGATTTATGACTATAAACTTCCCTTGTAGAACTGCTTTTGATGTATCCCATATGCTTTGGTATACTGTTTTCATTTTAATTTTTCTCAAGATATTTTCTAATTTCCCTTTTGTTTTCATTTTTGAAAACAAAATAATCTTCCTCAAGATTATATTAATTAATTTCCACACATTTGTGAATTTTCCAGCTTTTTTTATGTTGCTTTTTATTTATATTCCATGGTGGGCAGAAAAAATACTTAGTATAATTCAGTCTTGCTAATTTTATTGACTTGTTTTGTGACTTAATATGTGATCTAGGAGAAAGTTCCATGTATAGTTGAGAATAATGTCTAACTGTTGGGTGGAATTTTCTATATATGACTCTTAGGTCCACTTGGTTTATAATGTTGTTGAAAGTTAGCTGTTCCTTTATTGATTTTACATCTGTATGTTCTTTCCTTTATTGAAAATGTTCTGTGACACTTCAAAAATTCGTATCAGGAATTCTCATTGACTCCATGCTGGCCCACAGTGAAGCTAAAAATAGTATTTCCTCCAGGCATTCTTTTTCTTTAAGCTACAATGCAAAGAGACAGAATGATGGGTGTATCCCTTCAATTACTTAGAGTTTGATATTCCCCCCTTTTGTTTCTGTTCTATTTTATATTTATTTATTTATTTATTTATTTGACTGCACCAGGTCTCAGTTGTGGCATGCAGGATCTTAGTTGCAGCATGTGGGATCTATTTCCCTGATCAGGGTTCAAATCCAGTCCCCTGCACTGGGAATGTGGAGGGTTTTTTTGTTTGTTTTTTTGTTTGTTTGTTTGTTTTTTTAATTGGAGTATATTTGCTTTACAGTGTTGTGTTAGATTCTGTTGTACAACAAAGTGAATCAGGTATACATGTACATATATCCCCTCTTTATTGGATTTCCTTCCCATTTAGGTCACCACAGAGCCCTGAGTAGAGTTCTCTGTGCTATACAGTAGGTTCTCATTACTTATCTATTTTATACATAGTATCAATAGTATACATATGTCAATACCAGTCTCCCAATTCATCTCACACCCGCTTTCCCCCTTGGTATGCATGCGTTTGTTCTCTACATCTGTGCCTCTATTTCTGCTTTGTAAATAAGATCGTCTATACCAATTTTTTCAGATTCCAAAAGTATGCGTTAATATACGACATTCATTTTTCTCTTTCTGACTTACTTCACTATGTAGGCCCATCCACATCTCTACAAAAGACCCAATCTTGTTGCTTTTTATGGCTAATATTCCACTGTATATATGTACCATATCTTCTTTATCCATTCCTCTGCTGATGGACGTTTAGGTTGTTTCTATGTCCTGGCTATTGTGAATAGGGCTGCTGTGAACATTGGGGTGCACTTGTCTCTTCTTTTTCTTTAAGCTACAATGCAAAGAAACAGAAGAACAGGTATTTCCCTTTAATTACTTAGAGTTTGACACACATCCCCTTTCTTTCTGTTCTGAACACTGTCCACAGAATAGTTACAGTTTGACACAATACTTGCCAATGAAATACCACCTGAGAGATTCTGAGAACGTACTTGCTTTCCTGATCCAGCATGGCTCCTTCTAACTTCTGTTGTCCTTTACAGGTCAATTACGCACACTTGAAAGCAAAATAACACTTTCCAAAGATGATGTGGCAGGGTGATAAAACTTACCTGGGTCCTTCATCACATCATTGAGCTGTCTCTCCAACCCTGGATTTCTTATTAGGTGAGAAGAATAAACTGCAATATATGTAAGCCACTGCCGTATAATTTCCTGTATTCTTGATAAAGAATGACCCGCCTGGAAATGGCATTTTGAGGTGTAGACCCCAATATTTAAAATTGGCTGAAAGGGGTAGAAGAGAATATTCAGTTATTCCAGACAAGAAAATTAGAGATCTTTATTACAAGGTGATTAAAATGTGTGATCAAACAGGTACGTATTATCCTGGGGCCCAAAATATAGGATAAGAAGAAATGACAAAAGAAAAAAAATCTAGAATTTAAACTTAGGTGTGTTATATTTTGCTACATTCTATGCAATCTTCAAAGGGAGGGATGATTTCAGACTTCATCCAACCATTCTGCTTAAGACATGGAAGAGTGAAATATAGCTTTGTTAAGAGAATATTCTCTAACTGCAGGCTGTAACGTACATTGAGTCAAAGAGTCATGATTTGGAGTTCTGTGAGTTTAAACAATAACAGCTAACATTTATATGATACTCCCTACATGCTAAACACTGTTGTAAGCACTTTACATTTATTAACATATTTAATCCTCACAACAGCCCTTTGATATGGGTACCGTTATCTGCAACATCCTTCCTGTATTGACAGATTTCTAAATGGAGGCCCAGAGAGTTTAACTACCTTGCCCCTAAGATCACACATATAAACTAGGATTTGAACCCTGGTTATCTGGCTGAAAATTCCATGATCTCCAAACCTACCCTATAGCACTTCTCTTCCTCAAACTGAAAAGATAACAGAGTGGCTACTACCCGTATTTACAGGGTATAAGAAGAGAATGCCCAGTCTTCTTAAGTGAACACCTGGAACTCTTCATAATTACCTCAAGGAAATTCAGTTAAAGGAAGACGCCAGCTGATAAATGCAAAATCTTAACAGGCTTAAAAATGTTTAGAAAAAAACAATTGATGACTGTTACATGTGGGAGGCACCTGAAATACAACTGGGATCTGCAACATGAGTTTAACTCAGATCACACCTGGCTTGATGTGAGGATGCTGAGAGCCTTGTGAGGGAGAAAAGTTTACCCCATGCCCCTACAGAGACCACACACTCTGAATTCTCCTGTAAGGGAGACTGGGGTTCATCTTCTCCTCTACAGCAGCAGTGGCACTAAGCTACAGCTGCATAGTGCCATAGTTCTTCGTTACTATTTTTTCTGGACTTCTGCAATGCTAGAAGTTGCACAGTCCAGTGCCTCCACTTCCTCATCAGCTGAAGCATACCAGGGATTAGGAATACTCCATCTAACACTACACGTGGGGTCATCCTTGCCTCTACCTAAAAGGTGATTCATCTCTACAATCTCATCTGCTTCTTAGGACTACTGCCAGTACCAACTGCATTAGGTCAGGCTCACCAGAAGCAAAACTTAAATGGGGACACATGGGACAATGATTGAGAGAATGCTCTCATAAACAGGGGAGTGGGGAAGACAGGATAGGACAGGGGGAAAAACAAAGCAAAGATGTGATCTAGAAAGTAACATCATCTTGATCCCCAAGGGACCTCTGTAACATGAATGGCAAACAGAGTTGTTTCCCCTGAAGACAAGAGGGCTGTATTTGACACCCCTATCCGCACCACCAGTCACTAGTTTCTGGCTGATACCACAGATGTGTGAGTTACTGAGTGAAGCAGCATGTGCCTAGTTAGGGACAATTCCCTGAGAAGGCGGCAGCTGTGAACAATTAGTACCAACACTCACAGCCACCGAGGAAGAGGTGCCCCACACCAGTGAAGGCACCTACGGGCCTCCAAGAGCCTCCACTACAGAGATTTAAAAGGAAGGACAAAAAACAGTGGAGTTCAAAGAACTTTAAGGGTAGGACCAAAGGGCAAGCACTATCTCAAAGTTAGCTTAAGCTCCCCATTCTCAGTCCCCACTGTGGACCTGGGCCTCTCATGAACAGGAAAGGTCCAGCCCCTGCAGCCATTGGAGTAAGAGATTCATGGTCTAAAAGCATAAATGAGTATCCAATTCTTTTTCCAAAGACTCATATAACACCCTATGTGGGAAACCCTATCTCCTGGAGCCACATGTCCCTTTGTGCCACCTCTTCTCCTCCTGGACCATTTCTTCTGAGAGGGCTTTGCACACTTCAATCTGGTTCCTTCTGGGATGGAACAGGGATACAGGGAAGGGTGAGTGCTGATTCCAAACCGCCACCCTCCTGGGAGACCCAGGAAGGAATAAACAGTGACTTGGTGAGGAAACCCAGAAGCTTCCTAAGTAGGCTGAAAAGACAAACTCTTTATCTTGTGCTTGGCTGGATCCAACCATAGGACAGGGCCTATAGTGCCTCTAACAGATTGTGTGGACTTAGTAGAAAACAATTTTTTCCTTTCCTTCTACCATTTGAAAAAAGTAGTTGACTAGATTTTTGTTTGTTTCTATACGGAAGAGAATCAGCATCATAGTTACTTAAAATAAGGAGGTGCCATTTTCTCTATTTTGACCCCAGAACACAGCACACCCCACACACACCAGTACACACATGCATGTGTGCACATACACAACTTCTCTGTGGCTTTAGCTCTGGCTCTGGGAGACGCAGCTAAGGTCAAGAGGCTTTATTGGAAACATGGCGCTTATAAGGCCCTGGTCCCCATCTCCAGGTAGTTCCAAGCTATCCCCACCAAAGTTGACCCAGGGTCATCTCAAGGTCTAGACACTGCCAGTCGAGCTGTTGGAGCCAGTGACCAGTCTATTCTTCTTCCATCTATCCACTCAAGATTTTCTAATTTCTTAAAACTGAAAACTCTTTCCTTTTTACCATGGAAATCCCCCTGAGCCAACAAAGACTTCGGGCCTAGGGAGATTGACCCTGCATGATGACTCAGTGCCTGAGGCAAAGGGATATGGCCAGTCCTGGGAGAAGCATTGTCAAGATTTGGGACATTGGGGCACTGGGGATTAGAGTGAGGGAGCAGGGCTAAAGAGACAGTGTCCTGGACTGGATATAAAGCTGGGTGCTCCACATCTTCAGTCCATGACTAGAGGACTAGGGAGGGTGTGGCTGAAAGTCCTGAATCCTGGGGCTGGATCACTGGCACAAAAGCATAGCGAACAGGATGGGGCCAAGGGTTGCAGGGCTTGGGAAGTGTGAGTGGATGCCCTTCACAGGCATTGTGGGAAGCTGAGCGTGTGGCTCGGGGCTCTCGTTCAGCTGTTGGAGGACTTAGGAAGGCTTGAGAATGAAGGCCATTATAATATTGCTCTCCCTTCCTACAGAACCGGAGTCCAGAACAAACACACACTGACTCCTCCCATGTCTCCTAAGAGGCTGAATACCATGGGGTTCTCAACATTTGAGTGATAGTGGTATAACTGTCGAAAGAAGTGGAGAGAGATTCATGTGGGAAATGAACTGGAAGGTGTTTCCCTCATCCTAGACAAGTATTTCCTAGAGGATTATGTGCTGGGTTATCTGTCACGATGTGTGGACTTGGCAGTAAAACACAAAGACATAGTCTTGGCCTGCATCCCCTTAAAGGATTTTGGCACCTGGTGACCCCAATCAATCCAAGACCTGCTTTTCACAGTGTTTTTTTTTTTTCTGTTGTAAATGCAAATATTTCCACCTAAAATAGCTCTAGTAGATGTCAAATTTGTATGCCTTATTCCATTTCTTTCTGTCCACCTGAAGCTGAAGAAAAATACCATGAGCCTTAAATAAACTCAATATATCAGGCCTTTGCAGACCTACCTGACTCTTTCTACATCAATCAAAAGTGAGATGTATTTTATGAACCATCTATAACACTGGACAACAAACTACAGCCAACCAGGTGTTTTGTAAATAACGGTCTCTTAGACCACAGCTACACTCCGTCTTCATGTTGTGTCTATGGAAGCTTTCCCATACAACAACAAAGGTGAGTAGTTGCAACAAAGAACATAAAGGCTACAAAGACTAAAATATTTACTACGTGACCCTTTTACAGAAAATTACTCATTCCATCTGGTCTAAGAGGCTAGCTTTCAATACTAACAAGAAGAGCTACCATGAAACCCCTTCCTAACACTTAAAAGCCCCTCTTCTAACTATTCAGTAAATTTGGTTTGTTCTGTGTGTGCACGTGTGTGTGTATGTGTGTGTGTGTGTGTGTGTGCACTAGACCTAGCGGCTCCTGTGAAATGACCTTGATAATCACACGTGCTGACCCTGCTGGACTTTCACTGTGAAAGTGAACATCCTTTCAGTCAGCGGTCCCACCATGGTTGGTCTCTAGTTCAGCTCATTGAACTATCAGTCAGTTTATTTTGTTAAGCTAGGCTGTCCACATTTTCAAAACTCGGAGCAGGTATGTACATTTCTGGCCTGCAGTTTCCAACAAATACTTTGTTGTAATTCTAAAGTTATAACAGCTGAGCTTTCAGTATTGCACTACTGTCTACTAGTCTGTGATTCGTCTGTGATGGGAAGAGAAAAGCAGCCCTTGCCTTCTCCTTGGCTTGTTTATCCTCCCGCCTAGGCATAAAGTCTAAGGCCACTGGTAAACGGCACATCATTACAGGTGTGCTGTTCAGTGTCTGCTGTATAAAATATGGTGACATTTAAATACAGATAACACTGCCCTTATGGGAGCCATAGCCTTTAATAAGACTGTTCACTCATCATCATTTTTGTGGCTATCTAGTAATGTGGCAAATTTTAACTGAAAGTGATTAAGGGGACTTCCCTGGTGACGCAGTGGTTAAGAATCACCTGCCAGGGCTTCCCTGGTGACGCAGTGGTTAAGAGTCCACCTGCCATTGCAGGGGACACGGGTTCGTGCCCCGGTCCGGGAAGATCCCACATGCCATGGAGTGGCATGGGCCCGCGAGCCATATCCGCTGAGCCTGTGCCTCCGGAGCCTGTGCTCCATAATGGGAGAGGCCACAAGAGTGAGAGTCCCGCGAACCGCAAAAAAAAAAAAAAAAAAAAAGAGAGTCACCTGCCAATGCAGGGGACACGGGTTCGATCCGTGGTCCGAGAAGATCCCACATGCTGAGGAGCAACTAAGCCCATGTGCCGCAACTACTGAGCCCACGTGCTACAACTGCTGAAGCCTGCACACCTAGAGCCCATGCTTCTCAGCAATAGAAGCCACTGCAATGAGACGCCCGTGCACCACAATGAAGAGTAGCCCCTGCTCACTGCAAGCAGAGAAAGCCCGTGTGCAACAACAAAGACCCAACACAGCCAAAAATAAATAAATAAATTAATTAATTTAAAAATACTATGCTGTTGCTGTAAAAATATAAACTAATAAGTAAATAAGTGAATAACTAAAAGTGATTAAGAATTACAAAGTCCACTTTGGAAAACCCTAAACCATAGCTAGGTTTTAAACATCCAGAATTCCTCAATAATAGGAAAAATAAAAAAAAAAACATGTTACCATGTTAATTCTTTTCAGTTAATCATAAACATTTTCAGGACATAGAGAAGAATTAATCAGTTTATAAGTTATTTTATAATCTACAGCTGCTGTTGTGCCAATTGATTTTTCAGACCAATAAGTACTTCAATAATTGTACATGACCTCAAATATTCCAAAGGAAAAAGAAAAAAAAATCCACGTCTAATGGCTCCTTAAAAGATGTTTCCTTCTGCCTCTGCAGTTGTGGGGAATAAAAAATATAGCAGTGAGTTAAATGAATGACCATAGACACTGGATTACAACAGAAGAAAGAATGCTATGCATTCACTGCTTTAAAGCAATTTAAAGAATTTGAAGACTTGGTCCATAAATGTAAAAGGGAAGACATTTTTAATATTAGACAACTTTCTTATATATTGCCTCCATGATTTCATCACAATATACAAGTAATGTTAGCATAATATACTTTATATTCAATCTGGCATAGTTTCTCACAAAAAGCTTAATTAATTGAAATATCTTCAATTTCCTATGTATGTTGTTTTTGTCAAGTAAAATAAAAAAATAAGTTTAAGCTAAAAATATAAACATGCATTCAAACTAGTCAGAAAACCAGTGGTCTAGTGATTTGTACACAGTGCAACAAATCATCTGAACTTATAGAGCTACTTTGCAAAAAGTCTATGTAAATTTTAAAAATGTGTTCCTTGAAGATTTTAACATCAAGATTGACACATTGGTCTTTAAATTATTTTTTGAATTTAACATCCAAGATCTTTGACTGAAACTTTGAAAATCACTAATGAATATGTTTTGGCTAAAGTTTCCTATGGAAATCAGAATTTTAACATTGAGTAAACAAACGTACTTCTTTGTCATGCAATAATTTTACTTCTATTCTTTCCTACAAATATAAGGGTCAGCAAACTTTTTCTGTAGAAGACCACGCAGTAAATATTTTAGCCTTTAAAGACTATACCATTTCTGCTGCAAATAATCAACTCTAGTGTTTTAGTACGAAAGCAGCCATAGACAACAAACAAACAAACAGGTGAGACCTTCTAATAACAAAACTGTATTTACAAAAACAGGTAGTGAGCCACAGTGGACCCACAGGCAGGCACATGCCAATCCCTATATGCATAATCTTTGATCTTTAAAGGCTTAAATTCTGAAATTTACAGTATCAAGGTAGAATTTACATTATCTTAATATAAGTGTAATTTTATTCATGATTGAAAATTAAAGCTTTAACTATCTTACTTTATATATGCATGATTATAGAATGTCTACATACATACCTACACTGGAATGATGATGCTAAGTAGAAAAAAAGGTTAAATATGGAAAAAGGGAGGACATGAAAACTATGACTTTATGTACACTATCTGTTCATCATATGAATAAATAAATAAATATTGTTGGCTTTTGTACACTCAGGAAAAACAAGCTTAATTTTGCCTCACTTACAAGAATACTTTCAATTTCCAAGAGTCCTTTTGTGCTTTGATTCTTCCTATAACCATACTCCTCAAGCTTTTTTTTTTTTTTTTTTTTTTTTAGGTTTTATTATATTCTACTTTGTAATGGCTGTGTTCCCAAACTATGAAGTACAATTGCTGTGATATACTGCACTGGCTTAGTTTTGCAGATTGAAGAACAGGAGACATAATGTCGAAATGATGGAAAACATCAAATTAACTGAAGTTTATTGGAGGGTCCTCTCATCATACCCATATTCAAGAAAGTCAACTAATGTATGTTGTCGTGAAATGGTAAGTAAGCCACCACCTGCTGAGGCAGGGGACAGTGGTCAGAACATTCTGGCACACAACTGTTTAGTTACAAAGTGTCTCCATGTGTCTTCAGAACCTCTCAGGGTGATGAACTCTCTGCTTTCTGCTAGCTGAAATCAATATGCTCCTATCCTAGCTTCAAACCCTCCTTAGATGTGCACAACCATACCAGCTATAAGATTACAATCTGTAGCCCATGGATGGTGGAGACAGCTCGTGGAGAGAGAATTTCATTTGCTATCATCTATCTACATCCTTGAAATTTCCCTTAAGAATAATTTAAAAATGTAAAAAAATATCACCACCACCACCCATTTCTTTTCCTGCTCTTTCCCACAAATAAAAGAACATGGGGCTGAAGAAGGTAAGGGAAGAGAGGGAGGGAGAGAGAGAGAGGCAGCAAACTCATAAGGCCTTAGAATATTACCTTGAAGCCAAAGCCAGCCATAGTGCATCCATATGCAGAGGGAGATAAAGTAATGAGGGCTTCCAGAAGAGAAAGAAGGGGAAAAAGAGGGAAAGGATAGAAATATAAAGTGTAGTAGTCAGTGTTCTCCAGAGAAACGCAACCAACAGGATGTGTATATGGAGAAGGATTGATTCATTTTAAGGAACTTCACTCAATTTTGGAGGCATGGTGAATTGAAAATCTGACGGGAGAGTCCAGCAAGCCTGGAAGCTCAGGAAAGAGTGGTGGTTTGAGTGCAAAGGCAGTCTGCTGGCAAAAATCCTTATTGCTTGGGGAAGATCAGTCTTTATTCTATTATGCTTTCAACTGATTTGATGAAGCCCACCCATATCCTAGAGGTTAATCTACTTTACTCAAAGTCCAACAATTGAAATGTTAATCTCCTACAAAACATACCTTCACAGAAATATCTAGAATGTTTAATCACATATGTGGGCACTGTACCCCAGCGAAAGTGACACATAAAATTTACGATTAGCAGTGAGGAGAAAAGAATCTTTTCCTTTTTTCTGTTTTTTTTCTGATTACTCTATTCCATCGTGCATTTCTTCTTCTTTTTTTTTTTAAACGTAATTATCAATAGGTCTGTTCTTGTTGCCATTTTCTTAATTATTTTGAGTTTCTTTTTTTTGTTTTCTTTTGTAATTTTTTTTAAACAGCAAGTTCTTATTAGTCATCCATTTTATACACATCAGTGTATACATGTCAATCCCAATCTCCCAATTCATCACACCACCACCACACCCCCCCCACTGCTTTCGCCCCTTTGTGTCCATACATTTGTTCTCTACATCTGAGTCCCTATTCCTGCCCTTCAAACCGGTTCAACTGTACCATTTTTCTAGGTTCCACATATATGTGTTAATATATGATATTTGATTTTCTCTTTCTGACTTACTTCACTTTGTATGACAGTCTGTAGATTCATCCACATCTCTACAAATGACCTAATTTCATTCCTTTTTATGGCTGAGTAATATTCCATTGCATATATGTACCACATCTTCTTTATCTATTCATCTGTCGGTGGGCATTTAGGTTGCTTCCATGACCTGGCTATTGTAAATAGCGCAGCAATGAACATTAGGGTACATGTGTCTTTTTGAGTTATGGTTTTCTCTGGGTATATGCCCAGTAGTGGGAGTGCTAGGTCATATAGTAATTCTATATTTAGATTTGTAAGGCTCCTCCATAATTTTCTCCATAGTTGCTGTATCAATTTACATTCCCACCAACAGTGCAATAGTGCTCCCTTTTCTCCACAGCCTCTCCAGCATTTGTTGTTTGTAGATTTTCTGATGATGCTCATTCTAACTGGTGTAAGGTGATACCTCATTGAAGTTTTGATTTGCATTTCTCTAGTAATTAGTGATGTTGACCAGCTTTTCATGTGCTTCTTGGCCATCTGTATGTCCTCTTTGGAGAAATGTCTATTGAAGTTTTCTGCCCATTTTTTGATTGGGTTGTTTGTTTTTTTTAATATTGAGCTGCATGAGCTCTTTATATATTTTGGAGATTAATCCTTTGTCTGTTGATTCGTTTGCAAATATTTTTTTCCCATTCTGAAGGCTGTTGTTTTGTCTTGTTTATAGTTTCCTTTGCTGTGCAAAAGCTTTTAAGTTTCATTAGGTCCCATTTGTTTATTTTTGTTTTTATTTCCATTACTCTAGGATATGGTTCATAAAAGATCTTGCTGTGATTTATGTCAAAGAGTGTTCTTCCTATGTTTTCCCCTATGAGTTTTAGAGTGTCCCATCTTACATTTAGGTCTCTAATCCATTTTGAGTTTGGTTTTGTGTATGGTGTTAGGGAGTGTTCTAATTAGATTCTTTTACCTGTAGCTGTCCAGTTTTCCCAGCACCACTTATTGAAGAGACTGTCTTTTCTTCATTGTATATCCTTACCTCCTTTGTCATAGATTAGTTTACCATAGGTGCATAGGTTTATCTCTGGGCTTTCTATCCTGTTCCATTGATCTATATCTCTGTTTTTGTGCCAGTACCATATTGTCTTGATTTCTGTACCTTTGTAGTATAGTCTGAAGTCAGGGAGTCTGATTCCTCCACCTGTCTGTTTCCCTCAAGACTGCTTTGGCTATTCGGGGTCTTTTGTGTCTCCATAATAATTTGAAGATTTTTTGTTCTAGTTCTGTTAGAAAAAAATGCCATTGGTAATTTCACAGAGATTGCATTGAATCTGTAGATTGCTTTGTGTAATATAGTCATTTTCACAATATTGATTCTTCCAATCCAAGAACATGGACTATCTCTCTATCTGTTGGTATCATCTTTAATTTCTTTCAACAGTGTCGTATAGTTTTCTGCATACAGGTCTTTTGTCTCCCTAGGTAGGTTTATTCCTAGGTATTTTATTATTTTTGTTGCAATGGTAAATGGCAGTATTTCTTAATTTCTCTTTCAGATTTTTCATCATTAGTGTAGAGGAATGCAAGAGATTTCTGTGCATCCATTTTGTATCCTGCAACGTTACCAAATTCATTGATTAGCTCTAATAGTTTTCTTGTGTCATCTTTAGGATTCTCTATGTATAGTATCATGTCATTTGCAAACAGTGACAATTTTACTTCTTCTTTTACAATTTGTATTCCTTTTTCTTCCCTGATTGCCATTGCTAGGACTTGCAAAACTATGTTGAATAATAGAGGTGAGAGTGGGCATCCTTGTCTTTTTCCTGATCTTAAAGGAAATGCTTTCAATTTTTCACCATTGTGAATGATGTTTGCTCTGTGTTTGTCATATTTGGCATTTATTATGTTGAGGTAGGTTCCCTCTAAACCCACTTTCTGAAGAGTTTTAATCATAAATCGGTGTTGAGTTTTGTCAAAAGCTTTTTCTGCATCTATTGAGATAATCATATGGTTTTTCTTCTTCAATTTGTTAATATGGTGTATCACATTGATTTGGGTATATTGAAGAATCCTTGCATTTCTGGTGTAAATCTCACTTGATCATGGTGTATGATCCTTTTAATTTATTGTTGGAGTCTGTTTGCTAGTGTTTTGTTGAGCATTTTTGCATCAATATTCATTCAGTGATACTGGACTGTAATTTTTTTTGGTAGTATCTTTGTCTGGTCTTTGTATCAGGGTTATGGTGGCCTCATAGAATGAGTGAGGGAGTTTTCCTTCCTCTGCAATTCTTTGGAAGAGTTTGAGAAGGATGGGTGTTAGCTCTTCTCTAAATGTTTGATAGAATTCACCTGTGAAGCCATCTGGTCCTGGACTTTTGTTTGTTGCAAGATTTTAAATCGCAGTTTCAATTTCATTACTTGTGATTGGTCTGTTCATATTTTCTATTTCTTCCTCGTTCACTCTTGGAAGGTTATACCTTTCTAACAATTTGTCCATTTCTTCCATGTAATTGGCATATATTTGTTTGCAGTAATCTCTTATAATCCTCTGTATTTCTGCAGTGTTAGTTGTGATTTCCCTGTTTTCATTTCTAATTTTATTGATTTGAGTCCTCTCCGTCTTTTTTCTGATGAGTCTGGCTAATGGTTTATCAATTTTGTTTATCTTCTCAAAGAACCTGCTTTTAGTTTTATTGATCTTTGCTACTGTTTTCTTTGATTCTATTTCATTTATTTCTGCTCTGTTCTTTATGATTTCTTTCCTCCTGCTAACATTGGGTTTTGTTTGTTCTTCTTTCTCTAGTTCCTTTAGGTGTAGCGTTGAATTGTGTATTTCAGATTTTTCTTGTTTCTTGAGGTAGGCTTCTATAGTTATAAACTTCCCTCTTAGAACTGCCTTTGCTGCATCCCGTAGGTTTTGGATCATCGTGTTTTCATTGTCATTTGTCTCTAGGTAGTTTCTGATTTCTTCTTTGATTTCTTCAGTGATCTCTTGGTTATTTGGTAACGTAATGTTTAGCCTCCGAGTGTTTGTGCTTTTTACGGTTTTTTCCCTGTAATTGATTTCTAATCTTATAGCATTGTGGTCAGAAAATATGCTTGATATGATTTCAATTTTCTTAAATTTACTGAGGGTTAATTTGAGACCCAAGATATGATCTATCCTGGGGAATGTTCCGTGTGTACTTGAGAAGAAAGTGTAATCTGGGGGTTTTGGATGGAATGTCATATAAATATCAAATAACTCTCTCTGGTCTATTGTATCATTTTAAAGCTTGTGTCTCCTCATTAATTTTCTGTTTGCATGATCTGTCCATTGGTGTAAGTGAGGTGTTAAAGTCCCCCACTATTATTTTGTTACTGTTGATTTCCTCTTTTAGAGCTGTTAGCCGTTGCCTTATGTATTGAGGTGTTCCTATGTTGGGTGCATATATATTTATAAGTCTTATATCTTCTTATTGGATTAATCCCTTGATCATTATGTAGTGTCCTTCCTTGCCTCTTGTAACATTCTTTATTTTAAAGTCTATTTTATCTGATATGAGTATTGCTACTCCAGCTTTCTTTTGATTTCTGTTTGCATGGAATATCTTTTTCCATCCCCTCACTTTCGGTCTGAATGTGTCCCTTGGTCTGAAGTGGGTCTCTTGTAGACAGCAAATACATGTGTCTTGCTTTTGTTTACATTCAGCGAGCCTGTGTCTTCTGGTTGGAGCATTTAATCCATTCACGTTTAAGGTAATTATCCACATGTATGTTCCTATTACCATTTTATTGATTGTTTTGGGTTTGTTTTGTAGGTCCTTTTCTTGTCTATTGTTTCTCACTTAGAGAAGTTCCTTTAGCGTTTGTTGTAGAGCTGGATTTTTGGTGCTGAATTCTCTTAGCTTTTGCTTGTCTGTAAAGCTTTTGATTTCTCCATCAAATTTGAATGAGATACTTGCCGGGTAGAGTAGTCTTGGTTGTAGGTTCTTCCCTTTCATCACTTGAAGTATATCATGCCACTCCCTTTGTAGAATTTCTGCTGAGAAATCAGCTGTTAACCTTATGGGAGTTCCCTTGTATGTTATTTGTCGTTTCTCCCTTGCTGCTTTCAATAATTTTTGTCTTTAATTCTTGTCAATTTAGCGTGTTTCTCCTTGGGTTTATCCTGTATGGGACTCTGCACTTCCTGGATTTGGCTGGCTCTTTCCTTTCCCAAGTTAGGGAAGTTTTCATCTATAATCTCTTCAAATATTTTCTCGGGCCCTTTCTCTCACCCTTCTCCTTCTGGGACTCCTATAATGTGAATGTTGTTGTGTTTAATGTTGTCCCAGTGGTCACTTAGGTTGTTTTCATTTCTTTTCATTCTTTTTTCTTTTTTTTTTTTTTTTTTTTTTTTTTT
>RJWK010004641.1:47500-58635 GCA_004363435.1 Platanista minor | reverse complement strand
AGTAATATTTGACTGTATATATGTGCCACATCTTCTTTATCCATTCACCTGTTGATGGACACATGTTGCTTCCATGTCCTGGCTATTGTAAATTGTTCTGCAATGAACATTGCGGTACATGACTATTTTTGAATTATGGTTTTCTTAGGGTATATGCCCAGTAGTGGGATTGCTGGGTCATATGGTAGTTCTCTTTCTAGTTTTTTAAGGAACCTCCATAAAGTTCTCCATAGTGGCTGTATCAATTTACATTCCTATCAACAGTGCAAGAGGGTTCCGTTTTCTCCACACCCTCTCCAGTATTTATTCTTTGTAGATTTTTTGATGATGGCCATTCTAACTGCTGTGAGGTGATACCTCACTGTAGTTTTGATTTGCATTTCTCTAATAATTAGTGATGTTGAACATTCTTTCATGTGTTTGTTAGCAATCTGTATATCTTCTTTGGAGAGGGACTAATCATAAATTAACGGCTGTTGTAAACACTCAGCCGTTAATTTATGATTATAATTTTCTTAGTTACTGAATTCAGTGCAGTTAAAGCTAACAAATAGTTTACTGCATTGTGGTCAATATTATACTGTGGTAAGAACTTCTAATTATTGAATGTAAATTTAGAAATATTCCCTGACTTACATTTTTGTTATATTCCAAAAGCTGCAACCTAAGAAGTTTAATGCTCTTAAATGCAGATTTTTTTTTCATTCCTCTTGGAAATCACACCATAAAAGGTGATTTGTTCTCAAGGTTAGTTCACAAATACTATTTACCATCATAAAAAGAATATTATTTATTGCAATATTTTCATTATTATTAACCATGGCTCATACAACTGGATTCTATGAAAAATATATTATGAATCCTAACAGAGAATGTAAGTCTATTTTCCCCAGTGAAGCAGTGGAAATGGGAACCCCATGGGTTGCTTTGGCAGTAGGAAAGGGATTCCAAAATGAGCTTCCTCAAGGTGACACCTTTAGGTAAACAGAGATTGGCCAGCATAGTATTGGGGCTGCAAGAAACTAATATAGCTTATTCATTAATTACACTTTTATAAAGGAAAATAAATGTATAAATGAGAAATTCTTAAATGTTAATATGTATGGATATCTCCTGCTGCTTTCTGACTACCTGGAACTACACTGATGGGACTCAGCCTATGCTAGAAAATACCTCACACTCAAAATATTTATTCCTTATCCATCTTATTATAATAAAGGCTGCCATTCTTTTAGAGAAGATGCTTTAGGATAATGTTTTGAAAAGAGATTGGTAAAATAAACTCATAAAAATATTTGAAGGCCTCTAGGTATAATACACTTTAGGCTCTATCTGCATCATAATTTTTTCACAGTGGAGTTCTTACTTGTAGAAGGACTTTTATAAACAGCACTAAAATTGTATCATTAATATATGTAGCTTAGTTACATACAGGGTGCCTTCTGATCCCAAAGTAATATTGGGTTATTTCTTATAAAATAAAGAATGAGAAAGAATTCAACACTAATTATTATTTTAATGGAAATTGATAGAAATCTATACATCCTTTAGTTATAGGATACCATTGTAGTTTGCTTATCTTGAATAAGAAGGCAACCAATTATAAAAGTGATAGAAATAAATTGCTTATATTTATTTTCTTAACAAGGTGATGGTATTGATGAAAATTAAAAACTTTTTATTTATTATAGTGTATTTATAGCATGTAATCATTACTGACATTGTGCACTTAACATTTTTTGATAACAATTCTGCATATAGAATTCCATAATACCCTCTAGCTTTTGGGTGGGAAGTAATATCTATTGCTTCATTTAACAATCATTTTGAGTTTTTTCATGAATTTATTAAATTATTAATTGTAGATATATTCTTTAACATATAACAATTTAGCATAAACTCTAAGAAATACTGTCTTAGGTAATGATGAGTAAAAAAATGTTTTTGTTTTCATATACTACATAAGAAATAATAGCTAATATTGATATAGTGCTTAATGTGCTTCTGACACTATTCTGTATGTTTAACATATTATTGTATGCAATCTTTACATCAATTCTGGGTGATAACTTCTATTGTTATCTGCATCTAACAGATGAGAAAACTGAGTTACAGAGTGGTTAAGTAACTTGACCAAGATTACACAGCTAGTAAAAGTAGAGACAGGAGTATGTAATATATTTTCATTATGAAAGATATTTTCCAATTTTCAGGTGTAGGAAAATATTCAGGATACTTTTGAAGTCATCTACCTTAAGAAGGTCATCTGTCTTAAGGGATGATGTTCTTAAATACCTAAACAAACACAGAGAAAATAAATATGCAAAGACAATGTTTTTCATAAGTTACATGGTGAATTATGTAAGATGTCAGTGGAGCAAATAAGAGAAATGTGGTAACTTGGTAAGAATGACATTGTTGAATATTTTCAAGGAGGGGGAATGACATAATTTGACTAAAAGGTAGAGAACAGTGACTTGTCAGGCAACAATGAAAACTCTCAGAAATTCAGAGAAGAATTAATGATAGCATGACCAAATTAGTGGCAATTAGTAGGAGAAAAATTAGGAGGCATTTAGAAAATAGAATCCATATGTGGCTTCTGGGAGTGAGGGAGGGAATGGGCCAGTGAATAATGACACAGAATCTGGAGTGGGCAGTAAGGTAGTTGCTGTTTGTAATCACTCATTTAGATAAACTGATGGGGAAATACACGAGCAATAGCAATTTTGGGTTGACTTCAGATAAAGGCACACTATTTTGAACTATAATGTAGGGGATTTTGTATATGTGAAGCCATGGAGATTCGTTGGGTTTCACTATGAATATTATAGTATAATTCATTATTTAATTAAATCGGAATTTTTAAAAATCTGAATTTAGATCAAAGTATTATAGGTATACATAATTTTATGAAATCTCACATGATTTATATAACAAAATGATGGTTTATTGGTTATGAAGTTCAAAGATAAGTCTATTTTTAAATATTATTAAAAATGAATGTGTAGTATGTGGCATTTTTAAAAAGAAAAATACCTCCACCTATTTAACTGTATTAAGCAGTCATATTTGTGGAAAATAGTCATGCAAATAAATTAATATATTAGAAAATAGAGACTAGAGTTAGAAATTAGAAAATAAAGCATTTTCTCCTGCTGTGTTATTCACTGATTACTTGCTGCTAATAAGAATTTTCCCTGTCTTTGAATCAGGCTGATTGTGCCTGTACAGATTATACAAATGAATACGTCTGTACCCTTTCCCCCTAAAAAATAAGAGTAAAAATCTCTGAGATGACGAACATGCTATTGCTACTTAAATCAAATTTCTTCTCATGGTTTTAAAATTATGTACTTTTCTGATATGTATGAAACACATGTAGAAATATCAACTGTGGTCTGCATTTTACTTTGGCCTGTATTTTGTATTTACTGTTAGCTTAAGAAAGGATTGAGACTTACACATATCTGATAGTTGTCCCTTGATAACTGTGAGCAGAATGAATTGTGGTAAAGGAAGAGGAACTAATAGGTTATGAGGAAATATTTCATTCTATTATTGGGTGGTTATTAGATTAGTTACGAGAAATGTTTAACACTTTCCAGTAGCCTGAGGCATCTCATAGATATACCTTTAGTGAAGTCCTGTAACATATATCTAAATTAATTTTATTCAACACCTTTTTTATGACCATGTTTTTATCAGGAGCTAAAAATATCCTTGAAAAAGAATGTTTCCCTCCCTTTGAGATAAATATTCAACACAATACTCTTTTAAAAATAGACTTTAGCTTAATAAATTACAGTTTATGAAATTATAAATTTATAAAAAAATTATACATTCTGTAAATTATAATTTACAGAAATTATAGTTTATGAGTTTAGCCAAAGAATTTGGGTACACCATGACTTCTGGGTAATATTTGCTCCTGGGAGACATGCTGTGAGACACCTCTGAAAAATAAATGTGTTTTAAATGGATGTTCAATGTGCAAAATAGAAAATATAAAATAAAGTGTGCATTATTTGCCATGAATCTGTTAATAAAAAATGGGAAAGTTGATTAATGACATTATAAGCATGACCTCAATGAAACTTGTATTAAGTAAAATATCCAATTAGCTGGATTTCATTAGCTTGCCAAAAGAAATTCTCTTGTGTGCTATAGAAAATGTTGCAAAAAATTGGAAACCTTTGAATGATGTATTATGTTCTCTTATAGGTTTAAATTTTAGTGGTGGAAAAGGGAGAGTGTAATCTGATTTGTGTGTTTGGTCAGATCACTCTACTGACCTTGTACATGATAACATTCTACTTGGGAGATGAAATTGAAAATGAATGTCCAAAAATGATGCATTTTATTTTCAGTGCAAGTAGTCATTATAGCTAGAAGTCAGAATGCCAGCAGCTACTATATCCTAATAGCTGCACTGCAAATTTTGAAAGGTAATTCCACATTACCACATTCTGAATAGTGTCCAAAACAAAGTATCTGATTTAAGCATGTTCGTACTATAACACAAATAGGCATATTTCTTTACTGATACATGGAGTTTACCATGTTTAGTTCAGTGTAGTAAGCTTATTTAGAGGTATACTTACTTTTTAATTTCAACTTATAAAGCCAGGGAACAAATATTTATGTAAAGTATTTCAAATTGTGCCAAACAGTTTAGCTACACTGCACTGTAGGTTCCCTACTTCCTCATTCTTGTACCTTGTGTTGACTACAAAGTAAGGGTTTATACATGTCCTTTACAACTTTTCTGAATGTCTTGATAATAAGAGTTTGATTCATAATTAGGGAAAAGGATAATTTCCCAAGACATGAAATTGCAGCATACTTAGTTTTTACTGTATTTTAGGTTATATCTTTCTTAGAAATTTCTTGCATCCATGACAAGAGGGGAACAAGTTATAATAATCATTTTGAATATGTATTTCCTTACCAAAGATATTTTCCATGTGTCAGGTGAAGGAAAATATGCAGGATACTTTTGAAGTCATATAACAATAATTTGAAAGGAATTTTACAGTGCCATTTAGAGAAGTAGCATATTTTGATAAGATGGACAATACAACTAGATATATTTTTGTGTTTATCATTTAGTTACAGTACAATTTCCTTTAATAAATATCTGAAAAAGGTATTTTCTCTGTACCTTCCATATTTATGTGAACATAAAGAGCTCAATCAAGGTAAAATACAGCTATAGACTAGTGTACTTAAAGAATTAACCTTACTCAAAAAGAGTTCTGTTTTTGCCCTCATTTTCTGGGAGCTAATCTCTAATCCCTTGGAATATCTGACCTGAAAAAATGACTTTGTTTTCCAGGGGGCCTTGGGACATGCCTGATAGTCTATACTGACAATACTTTATCATGGGAGCTTTGAACCAGAAGGTATCAGCTAGATCTCTGCAGAGGCTAGAGGCTGAGGTCAGTCACATGGGCATTCAGCCATGTCCACATGACCAAACCCCACTAAAATTCTGGATACCAGGGCTTGGGTGACTTCTCTGGTTGACCATACTCTATGCTTATTGCTATACATTATTGCTGAGAACTATCAGTGTTGTTCACAGTTCCACTGGAATCTTCAAATTTGGAAATCTTCTAGACTCTACTCCATGCATCTGTTCCCATGGATGATTTTAATCCGTATCTTTTTACTCTATTAAACAGTGACTGTGATATTACAGCTTTCAGTGAGTTCTGTGAGTCTTGGGTGAATTATTGAACTGAAAGGTGGTCCTGGGGATCCCTGGACTTGTAGTTTGTGTGAGAAATGGGGATGGTCTTAGGGACCTCCAAACTTTGCAGAACTCAATATTTTCTCTTTAAAATTTGGTTTTGTGGTAGAACAGGAGTTAAGAAAAGGTTTCTAGGGCAGTTAATGTGAGTCTGTGGATATAGAGAAGCTGTCTTGTGAAGATTACATAAATTAATGTTTTAAAGCACTTAAAACAGTGCCTGAAGCAGATTGAGCATTACATAAACATTAGCTCTTATTGTCTTCTTTATTTGATATACAGGTAAGGTCCTTTAAGAATGACTTACTATAGCAAGTACTAGTTAAAGAAATGTATGTACAGTCAGTCATTGCTATGATCTTAAATGATTTTTGGTTGACTTGTGGCCAATTTCTATAGGTTCCACTCACCAGTTTTCATTCCCTCTCTTAATGAAGGGACTGAGTTTTCAGTCCAGCATTCTTTGCTCTGGGATTTCCTTTCCTGTTGATGTGATAAAGTTTCTGTCATTGTACCTGCCAGGCACAGATCTGAATTCATCAGTTTTCCCAGATCTTTTCCTGAGATAATTAGCCAAACATTTGTTTCTTCAATAGTTATTTCTCTCCTGCTTTTGGACAGTCTCAGGAACTTTTTATCCTTTATTCATATAAAATTATACATTGATTTAATTTGTAATTAATTTGCATATAATATGTGCATTGGACTCTCTCTTAACAACTTTAAAATACTTGATAATCTTTATGTGATGATTAAATTCAGTACCTAGAAATCTAGTGATTGCTCCTGAATTCTTATTTATAAGAATATCTTATGTATTTTCACTTTGATTTATTTTGAAACAATTCCTTGCATAATTTTTTTTAGTGATAGGATCATTAATGCCCATTCACTTTTGCTTTAGGAAAAGTATTTTTATAAATCTTTTATATATATTTACTATATAACCAAAATTTAATTTTTAATGTGCATTAGTCCAGATAATAGACTAGTGACAAATATTAGTATGTTCCCTGACTTCTTGTCAAGTTATTATAAAATATATTTTTTTCTTCTTTAAGTAACAGTTAGAACATACTGATTTCACTAGATTGATTTTCAATTAATTACTATGTCATTAGTATCAGTGATGATTTTCTTTTTATATATGAAAAAAATGTTGCTAATATGTTTTGTATTCAAAACCAGATAATGAATAAATCATTCTTTGCTTCTCAGTGGGGACATATTTATTCATTAGATATGTATTAATGAATTATCCACATATGATTCTCCATAAAAAATGGTTTATAACTTGTTACTAATAATAAAACCTAATCTCTTAAGCTCATTAATACAAAAATATTTTGCTGTATTTTTAAATTATCTACGTTCAATATCAAGAGTTTAACTTGCTAGTACTAATAAAACCTAATCTCTTAAGCTCATTAATATAGAGATATTTTGCTGTAATTTTAAATTATCTATATTCAATATCAGGAGTTCTCAAACTTATTCTTTAAAAGTACAGATAGTAATATTTTAGACATCTGGTTCTTATGATCTCTGTTGCAATTACTTAATTGTGGCATTGTAGTACAAAAGAAGTCTTAGAAAATATGTAAAGAAAAGGAAGTATCTGTAAGCCAGTAAAAATTTATTTAGAAAAACAGATGGCCAGAGCATGGGCCACAGTTTACCAACCTCTGTTGTAGATTATTGACATATAAATGGATAAATCAGTAGGCAGGGTAAAGCTATCTGAATATATTAACACACTCTAATAAACTTCACCATTTTTATTGCTAAATCTTTTTTTTTTTTGTGGTACACTAAATCTTAATGTTTAAAACATAATACTATCCTATTAAAAATGACATTTGATTCTTTAATATTTACTTACATAAACCTAGACTAATAGAGAATTTTTCTGTGCAAATTCAAGAATAGATAAAAGATTGAAAAATAAAGGAATAGACCTTTAGGGTCAAGTGAACCAATATCAAAAACTCTAAGATATCTGTGATTGGAGTCTCAAAAAGACACACATTATTTGAAGAAATAATAGCTGAAATTTTTGCAAATGTAGTGATAGATACAAATTTAAAGATTCAAGAAGCCCAGCAAAACCCACACAGGATAAAAACAAAGAAAATTACCAAGACTTCATCAAGCCACTGAGAACAAAAAATAAAGAGAAAATCAATATTAATTGTATAAGAACAGCCAGGAGAAAACAGCATGCTAAGCACAGAGGAATAATGATTTAAATGATCATGGACTTCTTTTCAGAAACAATGGAGGTCTGAAGACAATGGAACACAGTATTTTTAAAGTATCACCAAAATTAATTTCTACATCCACAAAGAATATATTTTAAAAATGAAATTGATATAAAGATGTTTTAAGAAAAAAGAAACAGAATCTTTTGCCAGAAAACCCAAACTTTAAGAAATGTGGAAAGAATTTATTTGAAATGAAGGATAATGTTATGAAATGGTATTAGAAGATATTCAATCTGGAATCAAAGAAAAGAAAAAAAAAAGATGAATAAAAGGATATTTTCCTTTTTAATATTCTTAACAATGTATAATTATTTTAAAGGAAAATTATAATATATCATTGTCTTTGGGGTTTTAAAACATATGTAGTCATAACGTAGTATCTATGGCAACTATAGTATGAAGGACTTGCAGTGGACAAATTGTTATATGCAGTCACAAGGTTTCTACGTTTTATGTCAGGTGTAAATATGTTATTTTTAGAAGACTATGAAAACTTATGGAGGTGTATTTTAATCACTAGAGCAAGCAATGAGAATGTGTGCAAATAGTCTTATTGAAAATGTCATTAAATAAACTAAAATAAAAGTCTAGAAATATTCCAGTAATCCAAAAGAGACAAGAAAGGAGAGACAGAAATAAAAAAAGAGAAAGATAAGCAATAAATTAAAGTAAAATTCTAGAATTCAATTTTAAAAATAATTGCAGTAGATATTAATTATTGCACTAAATATGCCAATTAAATGAAAGATATTGACAGAATGGAGAAAACTAATTCTAAAAATGATATTTTTAAATAAACTGTTATAGTTATGTTGAAAGTAATTGAACAGAAAAATACCAACTCAAAGCATAAGAAGCATAAGTGGACTGTGTGTGATAAATTTATATGGGAAAAAAGTAAATTTTAAGACAAATATGAATGCAAGAGATGAAGGGTAGTATTTCATAATTATGAAAGATGAATTATTCAGAAAAATCAAACAATCAAAAATATATATGTTAAAAAATATATGTTCATTTTTTGAACATATATTAAAAACATATATAAAATTTATATATGATCAAATAACAGCTTCTAAATTTATGAAACAAGAATTGATAGACATAAAGAAATAGACTACATGATAAGCTGAATGTGTAACATTAAACTTGTCTTTCAGAAATTGATAAAAACAACTAGGAAAAAAGTTAATAAAGATATAGATATTCTAAAAAACACTCTCAATCACCTGGAATTAGTTGTGATGTATAGAACACTGAACCTAAAAACTTCACAATATACATTCTTTTCAATTGCACATGGGACATTCAGCAAGATACAGCATTGGATGAAATTTAAACAAACGTCAAATAATTTAAAAGGCTCAAACAAACCCACAGCTAACATCATACTCAGGAATTTTAAATTCAGGAAGAAGACAAGGATACCCATTCTCACCACTTCTATTTAACATAGTATTGGAAGTCCTAGTCACAACACTCAGAAAAGGAAAGGGAATAAAAAGAATCCAAATTTGAAGGAAGAAGTAAAACTGCCACTATTTGCAGATGACATAATACTTTATGTAGAAAACACTGAAATCTCCACTAAAAAAACTATTTATTCGAACTAATAAGTGAATTCAGTAAAATTGCAGGATAGTAGATTAATATATAGAAATTTGTTGCTTTTCTATACACTGATAATGAACTATCAGAAAAAGAAAGTTAAAAACATGTTTAAGGTCATATCAAAAATAGTGAAATACCTAGGAAAAACCATAACCAATATAGGTGAAATACCTATATTCTGAAAGATATAAAACACCGATGAAGAAAATTTAAGATGATACAAAGAAATGAAAGATATCTCATTCTACTGAGTTGGAAGAATTAATATTGTTAAAATGGCCATAATACCCAAAACAATCTACAGATTTAAGGCACTCCCTATCAAAATACTCACGACATTTTTCACAGAACTAGAACAGGTAATTCTAAAATTTATATGGAACCACAAAAGCCCCTAATTTCCAAAACAATCTTGAGAAAAATCAACAAAGCTAGAGGTGTTACCTTCCCAAATTTCAGACTATGCTACAAAGCTATAGTAATCAAAACAGCATGGTGGTACTGGCACAAAAACAGACACAGATCAATGGAACAGAATAGAGACCCCAGAAAAAAACCCACACAACTATAGTCAATTAATCTATGACAAAGGAGGAAAGAATGGAGAAAAGACAGTCTCTTCAATAAGTGGTACTGGGAAAACTGGACAGCTACATGTGAAAGAATGAGATTAGAATATTTCCTCACACCATATACAAAAAATAAACTCAAAATGGATTAAAGACCTAAATGTAAGACCTGAAACCATAAAACCCCTAGAAGAGAACATAGGCAGAACACTCTTTCATATTAATTGCAGCAGTATTTTTTTTTTTTGGATCCTAAGGCAAAATAAATAAATCAAAAATAAACAAATGGGACCTAATTAAACTTAAAAAAAATTTTGCGTAGCAAAGGAAACCATAGACAAAATGAAAAGACAACCTACTGAGTGGGAGAAAATATTTGCAAATGATATGACCAACAAATAATATCCCCCCAAAATATAAAGAGCTAATACAACTCAATATCAAAGAGAACAAACAACTATATCAAAACATGGACAGAAGACCTGAATAGACATTTTGGCAAAGAAGACATACTGATGGCTAACAGACACATGAAAAGATGCTCAACATCACTAAATATTAGAGAAATGCAAATCAAAGCAACAAATAGATATCTCACAACTGTCAAAATGGCTTTCATCAAAAAGTCTACAAATAAATATTGACAAGGATGTGGAGAAAAGGGAATACTTGTACATTGTCGGTGGGAAGGTAAATTGTTGCAGCCACTGTGGAAAACAGTATGGAGGTTCCTCAAAAAAACTAAAAATAAAACTACCATATGATCTAGCAATTCCGCTCCTGGGTATATATCCAGAAAAAGCAGAAACAATAATTTGAAAAGATAACATGCATCACAATGTTCACAGTAACATGATTTACAAAATCCAAGATACAGAAGCAACCCAAGTGTCCATCAACAGATGAATGGATAAAGAAGATGTGATATATATATAT
>RJWK010004641.1:0-45000 GCA_004363435.1 Platanista minor | reverse complement strand
GTGTGTGTGTGTGTGTGTGTGTGTGTGTGTATGTACTTTCTGGCTTTATCCCTTGAAAAGGAAAAGATAAGACCAATGAATATCACTATTGACAGATTATTGTCACAGTATCATTCTCACAAATATGAATGAGGAGAAATAACTGATTCCAGTTCTATGACAAGAAATATGCAAATACTTTGTCAGGAAAGAAGGAAACTGTTAAAGATAGAGGTCATGTCAAGAAGGTATAGAGGGCTTCCCTGGTGGCGCAGTGGTTGAAAGTCCATCTGCCGATGCAGGGGACACGGGTTCATGCCCTGGTCTGGGAAGATCCCACATGCCGCATAGTGGCTGGGCCCGTGAGCCATGGCCGCTGAGCCTGCGCGTACAGAGCCTGTGCTCTGCAATGGGAGAGGCCACAACAGTGAGAGGCCCACGTACCACAAAAAAAAAAAAGAAAAAAAGAAGGTATAGAAGTTGTCCTGAATTTGCTCCCACTGGCCAAAGATATGACAATTTTGAGCATCAATAAGCATGATAATTGTGAAGTATTGAAACATATCCAATAATTTGAATCCAGAATATTATGTTACTCAGAAATGTATATTAATAACACATAGGTCACCTTTAAAAGATTCTGGAAAGCAACTCCGTATTCTGAATATTGGCAAATGAAGAGAAATAAACTTAATCTCTCTACCAGGGACAAGCTCTGCCTCAGAGTAGCAAACAAGCTTTAAGGGAAAATTGTTCTGTGTACTATTACAGCTAAACATGGAGAAGGGCTGATAGAATCTGAACATTTTGCAATCCATGTCAACATAATGGAAGTGGGTAGATAAATATCATTCATTATGGAACAGGAAAAACAGTGATTATCATTTATATGTTTCCTGCTGGAAGAGTATACCACCTATGAAGTATTCTTGGAAAAAACAAAGTAAACAAGCAAACAAAACAGAATCAGACAAAGATTCTAGAATTAACATTCAGTTGAAGGAAAATACAGGTGACACAGCAATATGTTCAAAGACACTGCATGGAGATACTCAGCAAAATCATAAAACAAGATGAATGGCCCTGTTTCTTAAAAAAAAAAAAATTGTTAAGTAATCAATATAGAGGCAGGGACAATTATAAGTTAAGGGACTTTCAAGAGAAATATAAATGACAAGTTACTGGCTTTCTTGTTGTGCTTCCTGATTGAAACAAATTGTAAAAGCAATTATAAGTCATAAGAAATCTGAGGAAATGCAAACACTGACAGGTTATTTAATATTAGAATTATTAATTTTTAGGTGTTAGAGTGGTTTGGGGTATGTGCATATTTTAATTAAAGAACTTCTGCTTTAGAAATAAAGTAGTAACTGATGATAAACACTGATGCATAATTTTGACAGCTTCCAGTCAAGTCCCACATTTAAGCAAATTTCCATCTTAAACTGGAAATTAGTTTTGATTTATTAACCAAGGTTTTTGATTATGTTGTACTGAAATAATAATTTCCAGATATATACAGATCAGATGGATAGATAGATTATATATATATACATATGTGTGTATGTGTATATATATATACACATACACACATATGTAGATGGATGGATGGATTGGAAGGAGAGTGTGATAGATGAGGTGGAGGAAAGGGGGCAGGGGAAAGGAGAGAAGGGAAAAGAAAGGGAGAGGAAAGAAGAGGAAAGGACAAGAGGAGAGAAAAGAGCATGTGCACTATGTGAATTCAATTGCACAAACACTG
Organism: Platanista minor; assembly: GCA_004363435.1. Classification (NCBI taxonomy): domain Eukaryota; kingdom Metazoa; phylum Chordata; class Mammalia; order Artiodactyla; family Platanistidae; genus Platanista; species Platanista minor. The sequence continues at coordinate 43,262 of RJWK010004641.1, read as the reverse complement.
TCTCATAAACTTACTAGTCATCACTAGATATTTTCCCATTTTACTGTGATTTAATTCCCCTCAACCCCTTTTTTCCTTTCCAGTATTTCTACAAACTTAATCCCAAAGGAGAAACTGCAAAAACTTAGAGCACTAGTAAAATTGTTCTTGCATTATTATCTAGGTTAAATGATTGTAGCTGCTTTATGAGTAATCAAGTATTTTTATGTAAGTATATTTGAGAGGCAAATAGAATGATCTTTATTGAAGTTGAAAAAATGCACAGATGAATAACTATTTAACATAGAAATTAAAAAAAATTATATGGGATATTGTTAATTGAATGATGGGGAAGATTGGCAAAATATTACTTATATAAAATATATTCAAAACCAGTTAGAGCTAGGCAATTAACTTAATAAGAACATAGCTGTTGTGTGCTCTGAGAGGATTCTCTGGAATCATTAAATGAGGTAATCTAACTTCACTGCTATGTAAAAATGTACCAGAATTGGGGCTTCCCTGGTGGCGCAGTGGTTGAGAGTCCGCCTGCCAGTGCAGGGGACACGGGTTCGTGCCCCGGTCTGGGAAGATCCCACATGCCGTGGAGTGGCTGGGCCTGTGAGCCATGGCCGCTGAGCCTGCGTGTCCGGAGCCTGTGCTCTGCAACGGGAGAGGCCACAACAGGGAGAGCCCCGTGTACCAACCACAAAAAAAAAAAAAAAAAAAAAGTACCAGAATTATCATAGTCACTTCTACATTTGGTTTATTATATGTATTATATTATCTTGGAACAACAAAATTCAATCAAGAATTCCTTAAGTAAAATGATTTAAGCAACATATAATTTATTTGGTCATTTTGTTCAGCTAAATATTAAATCTGGCAGGAAATTCTGCCTTGGTTATCATTAAGTTATTGGCAAAAGAATTATGCAAAATAAACTAGTCCTTAAAAAGCGAAACCTGAAAATTATTTAATGAACAACAACAAAAAGAGTGTGTATTACTTTGTTGTATTAAAATCACTCTTTGTAAGAATTGTGATGATATGGTTCAAGAAAATATACAAGGTTCAAGAATAAACCCTTTCTTTATGCCTATTTTTGCTCTTCAGCTACTCAGCATGTGTTTCAACTTAAAAAAAATGTATCCACCAAGTATACATAATAGCTGTAGACTCCTATGTTCCTGTTTAACAAAATAAAACAATAAGTGAAAATTCAATTAAATATCATTTGTTGATTTTTTTAAATATCCAGCACTGTAATATCCTTTCTCTGTTTAGATACACTGTCCTGCTGCCTTCTAAAAAATACATCATAATGAATTATTTCTTTCAATGAAAATGAATTATATTTTGAGAAATTTTGGCATCTTCATGACACCTCATAGCTAACTATTCATGTGGAGTGAAAGCCATAGGCCAAGTTATTATTTCTTTTATAATTCTTATTGCCATTTTCTCTGAAGAAAACTTAGTTGTACCTCAGTGAGTTAATTCTGCTATTCATCTTTTATAAAATGTAAATAAATGTCTATAATTTTTCCCATTTTCAAATCTAAAGGGTGTTCAAACTGTTTATAATTAGAATCATGTATCAAGATTATGTTTTACTTTGCATAACATTTCCAGTATGAAATGTGGAATCTATGTAATTTAATATTTATCTTTACATTATTTATTCTATTGTGGAAAGTAGCAATTTTTTAAGGTTTATAGAAGTTAGCACTCTAAGCTTGATTCCACTGCAAAATAAATAATAACTCTTACTGAAAAACATTGTACCTTTTTTTCATCTTTATTGGAGTAAAATTACTTTACAATGTTGTGTTAAGTTTTTGCTGTACAACAAAGTGAATCAGCTATATGTATACATATGTTCCCATATCTCCTCCCTCTTGAGCCTCCCTCCCACCCTTTCTATCCCACCCCTCTAGGTCATCACAAAACATTGAGCTGATCTGCCTGTGCTTTGGAGCAGCTTCCGCTAGACATCCATTTTACATTTGGCAGTGTATACATGTCAATGCTACTCTCTCACTTCATCTCAGCTTCCCCTTCCCCTTCCGGCCGTGTCCTCAAGTATGTTCTCTATGTCTATGTCTTTATTTCTGCCCTGCCACCAGTTCATTAGTACTGCTTTTCTTAGATTCCATATATATGTGTTAACATATGGTATTTGTTTTTCTCTTTCTGACTTACTTTACTCTGTATGACAAGCTCTAGGTCCATCCACCTCATTACAAATAACTCAGTTTCGTTCCTTTTTATGGCTGAGTAATATTCCATTGTATATATGTGCCACATCTTCTTTATCCATTCATCTGTTGATGGACACTTAGGTTGCTTCCATGTCTTGTCTATTGTAAATATTTCTGCAATGAACATTGTGGTACATGCCTCTTTTTGAATTATGGTTTTCTCAGGTTATATGCCCAGTAGAGGGATTGCTGGGTCATATGGTAATTCTATTTTTACGGTTAGCTTTTGCACAGCAAAAGAAACCATAAACAAGATGAAAAGACAACCCTCAGAATGGGAGAAAATATTTGCAAATGAAGCAACTGGCAAAGGATTAATCTCTAAAATATATAAGCAGCTCATGCAGCTCAATATCAAAAAACAAACAAACAACCCAATCCAAAAATAGTGAGAAGACCTAAATAGACACTTCTCCAAAGGCATACAGATGGTCAAGAAGCACATGAAAGGATCCTCAACATCACTAATCGTTAGAGAAATGCAAATCAGAACCACAATGAGGATCACCTCACACACCGGTCAGAATGGCCATCATCAAAAAATCTAGGGATCGGAGAGAGAAGATGGCGGAAGAGTAAGACGTGGAGATTACCTTCCTCCCCACAGATACACCAGAAATACATCTACACGTGGAACAACTCCTACAGAACACCTACTGAACGCTGGCAGAAGACCTCAGACCTCCAAAAGGCAAGAAACTCCCCACGTACCTGGGTAGGGCAAAAGAAAAAAGAAAAAACAGAGACAGAAGGATAGGGACGGGACCGGCACCAGAGGGAGGAAGCTGTGAAGCTGGAAAGGTTTCCACACACTAGAAGACCCTTCGCGGGCAGAGACTGCAGGTGGCGGAGGAGGAAGCTTCGGCGTCGCGGAGGAGAGCACAGCAACAGGGCAGTGGAGGGCAAAGTGGAGAGATTCCCGCACGTAGGATCGGCGCCAACCGGCACTCACCAGCCCGAGAGGCTTGTCTGCTCACCCGCCGGGGCTGGCAGGGCTGGGAGCTGAGGCTCGGGCTTTGGTCGGAGCGCAGGGAGAGGACTAGGTTTGGCAGCGTGAACACAGCCTGCAGGGGGCTAGTGCACCACGGCTAGCCGGCAGGGAGTCCAGGGAAAAGTCTGGACCTGCCGAAGAGGCAAGAGACTTTTTCTTCCCTCTTTGTTTACTGGTGTGTGAAGACAGGGGATTAAGAGCACGGCTTAAAGGAGCTCCAGAGAAGGGCACGAGCCACGGCTAACAGCGTGGACCCCAGAGACGGCCCTGAGACCCTGGGGATGCTGCTGTCACCACCAAGAAGCCTGTGTGTGACACAGGTCACTCTCCACACCTCCCCTCCCGAAGCCTGTGCAGCCCATCAATGCCAGGGTCCTGGAATCCAGGGACAACTTCCCCAGGAGAACTCATAGCACGCCTCAGGCTGGGGCAACATCCCACTGGCCTCTGCCGCTCGCCCCGCACTCCGTGCCCCTCCCTCACCCTGGCCTGAGTGAGCCAGAGCCCATGAGTCAGCTGCTCCTTTAACCCCATCCTGTCTGAACGAAGAACAGATGCCCTCCGTCAACCTACACGCGGAGGCGGGGCTAGATCCAAAGCTGAGCCCCAGGAGCTGTGAGAACAAAGAACAGAAAGGGAAATCTCTCCCAGCAGCCTCAGGAGCAGTGGATTAAATCCCCACTATCAACTTGATGCACCCTGCATCTGTGGAATACATGAATAGACAACGAATCATCCCAAATTGAGGAGGTAGACTTTGAGAGCAAGATTATTTTCCCCCCCTTTTCCTCTTTTTATGAGTGCGTATGTGTATTCTTCCGTGTGAGATATTGTCTGTATAGCTTTGCTTTCACCATTTGTCCTAGGGTTCTATCTGTCTGGGGTTTTTTTTGTTTGGTTTTTGTTTTTAACTTTTAAAAAATAATTTCTATCTTAATAATTATTTTTATTTTAATAACCTTATTTTATTTTATCTAACATTATTTTATCCTCTTTGTTTCTTTCTTCCTTTCTTTCTTCCTTCCTTCCTCCCTCCTTCCTTCCTTCCTTCCCTCCTTCCCTCCTTCCTTCCTTTCTTTCTTTCTTCCTTCCTTTCTCCCTCCCTCCCTGCCTCCCTCTCTCCCTTCCTTCCCTCCTTCACTTCTTCCCTCCTTCCTTCCTTCCTTCCCTCCCTCCCCCTTCTCCCTTTCTTCCTTCTTCCCTCCTTCCCTACTTCCTTTCTTTCTTCCTTCCTCCCTCCATCCCTCCTTCCCATCCTTCCCTCCTTCCTTCCTTTCTTTCTTCCTTCCTTCCTTCCTTCCTCCCTCCCTCCTGCCCTCCTTCCCTCCCTCCCTTCCTTCCCTCATTCCCTCCTTCCTTCCTTTCTTTCTTTCTTTCTTTCTTTCTTTCTTTCTTTCTTTCTTTCTTTCTTTCTGTCTTTCTACTTTTTCTCCCTTTTATTCTGAGCAGTGTGGATGAAAGACTCTTGGTGCTGAAGCCAGGAGTCAGTGCTGTGCCTCTGTGGTGGGAGAGCCAACTTCAGGAAACTGATCCACAAGAGACATCCCAACTCTACATAATATCAAAAGGCAAAAATCTACCAGAGATCTCCATCTCAACACCAGCACCAGCTTCACTCAAAGACCAGCAAGCTACAGTGCTGGACACCCTATTCCAAACAACTAGCAAGACAGGAACAAAACCCCACCCATTAGCAGAGAGGCTGCCTAAACCCATAATAAGGCCACAGACACCCCAAAACACACCACCAGACGTGGACCTGCCTGCCAGAAAGACGAGATCCAGCCTCATCCATCAGAACACAGGCACTAGTTCCCTCCACCCTGAAGCCTACACAACACACTGAACCAACTTTAGCTACTGGGGACAGACACCAAAAACAATGGGAACTATGAACCTGAAGCCTGCAAAAAGGATACCCCAAACACAGCAAGGTAAGCAAAATGAGAAGACAGAAAAACACATGGCAGACGAAGGAGCAAGATAAAAACCCACCAGACCTAACAAATGCAGAGGAAATAGGCAGTCCATGTAAAAAGAATTCAGAATCATGATAGTAAAGATTATACAAAACCTTGGAAATAGAATTAACAAGGACCTAGAAGAACTAAAGATGAAGCAAGCAACAATGAACAATAAAATAAACGAAACTAAAAATACTCTAGATGGGATCATTAGCAGAATAACTGAGGCAGAAGAAAGGATAAGTGACCTGGAAGATAAAATAGTGGAAATAAATACTGCAGAGCAGAATACAGAAAAAAATAATGAAAAGAACTGAGGACATTCTCAGAGACCTCTGGGACAACATTAAACGCACCAACATTCGAATTATAGGGGTTCCAGATGAAGAAGAAAAAAGAAAGGGACTGAGAAAATATTTGAAGAGATTATAGTTGAAAACTTCCCTAATATGGGAAAAGAAATAATTAATCAAGTCCAGGATGCACAGAGAGTCCCATACAGGATAAATCCAAGGAGAAATATGCAAACACACATATTAATCAAACTATCAAAAATTAAATACAAAGAAAACATATTATAAGCAGCAAGGGAAAAACAACAAATAACATGCACCGGAATACCCATAAGGCTAACAGCTGATCTTTCAGCATAAACTTTTCAAGCCAGAAGGGACTGGCAGGACATATATGAAGTGATGAAGGAGAAAAACGTGTAACCAAGATTACTCTACCCAGAAAGGATCTCATTCAGATTTGATGGAGAAATTAAAACCTTTACAGACAAGCAAAAGCTGAGAGAGTTCAGTACCACCAAACCAGCTTTACAACAAATGCTAAAGGAACTTCTCTAGGAAAGAAACACAAGAGAAGGAAAAGGCTTACAATAACAAATACAAAACAATTAAGAAAATGGAAATAGGAACATACATATCGATAATCACCTTAAATGTAAATGGATTAAATGCTCCTACCAAAAGACACAGACTGACTGAATGGATACAAAAACAAGATCCATATATATGCTGTCTACAAGAGACCCACTTCAGACCTAGAGACACATACAGACTGAAAGTAAGGGGATGGAAAAAGATATTCCATGCAAATGGAAACCAAAAGAAAGCTAGAGTAGCAATTCTCATATCAGACAAAATAGACTTTAAAATAAAGACTATTACAAGAGACAAAGAAGGACACTACATAATGGTCAAGGGATCAATCCAAGACGAAGATATAACAATTGTAAATATTTATGCACCCAACACAGGAGCACCTCAATACATAAGGCAAATACTAACAGCCATAAAAAGGAAAATCGACAATAACACATTCATAGTAGGGGACTTTAACATGCCACATTCACCAATGGACAGATCATCCACAATGAAAATAAATAGGGAAACACAAGCTTTAAATGATATATTAAACAAAATGGACTTAATTGATATTTATAGGACATTCCATCCAAAAACAACAGAATACACATTTTTCTCCAGTGCTCATGGAACATTCTCCAGGATAGATCATATCGTGGGTCACAAATCAAGCCTTGGTAAATTTAAGAAAATTGAAATTGTATCAAGTATCTTTTGTGACCACAATGCTATGAGACTAGATATCAATTACAGGAAAAGATCTGTAAAAAATACAAACACATGGAGGCTAAACAATACACTACTTAATAACGAAGTGATCACAGAAGAAATCAAAGAGGAAATCAAAAAATACCTAGAAGCAAATGACTATGCAGACACAATGACCCAAAACCTATGGGATGCAGCAAAAGCAGTTCTAAGAGGAAAGTTTAGAGCAATACAATTCTACCTTAAGAAACAGGAAACATCTCGAATAAACAACCTAACTTTGCACCTAAAGCAATTAGAGAAAGAAGAACAAGAAAAACCCAAAGTTAACAGAAGGAAAGAAATCATAAAGATCAGAGCAGAAATAAATGAAAAAGAAATGAAGGAAATGAAAGCAAAGATCAATAAAAGTAAAAGCTGGTTCTTTGAGAAGATAAACAAAACTGCTAAACCATTAACCAGACTCATCAAGAAAAAAAAGGAGAAGACTCTAATAAATAGAATTAGAAATGAAAAATGCGAGGTAACAACTGACACTGCAGAAATACAAAAGACCATGAGAGATTACTGCAAGCAACTCTATGCCAATAAAATGGACAACCTGGAAGAAATGGAAACATTCTTAGAAAGGCACAACCTACCAAGACTGAATCAGGAAGAAATAGAAAATATGAACAGACCAATCACAAGCACTGAAATTGAAACTGTGATTAAAAACCTTCCAACAAACAAAAGCCCAGGACCAGATGGCTTCACAGGCGAATTCTATCAAATATTTAGAGAAGAGTTAACAACTATCCTTCTCAAACTCTTCCAAAATAGAGCAGAGGGAGGAACACTCCCAAATTCATTCTACGAGGCCACCATCACCCTGATACCAAAATCAGACAAGGGTGTCACAAAGAAAGAAAACTACAGGCCAATATCACTGATGAACATAGGTGCAAAAGTCCTCAACAAAATACTAGCAAACAAAATCCAACAGCACATTAGAAGGATCATACACCAGGATCAAGTGGGGTTTATTCCAGGAATGCTAGGATTCTTCAATATACGCAAATCAATCAACGTGATACACCATATTAACAAACTGAAGGAGAAAAACCATATGATCATCTCAATAGATGCAGAGAAAGCTTTCGACAAAATTCAACACCCATTTATGATAAAAATCCTGCAGAACATAGGCATAGAGGGAACTTTCGTCAACATAATGAAGGCCATATATGACAAACCCACAGCCAACATAGTCCTCAATGGTGAAAAACTGAAAGCATTTCCACTAAGATCAGGAACAAGACAAGGTTGCCCACTCTCACCACTCTTATTCAACATATTTTTGGAAGTTTTAGCCACAGCAATCAGAGAAGAAAAGGAAATAAAAGGAATCGAAATCGGAAAAGAAGAAGTAAAGGTGTCACTGTTTGCAGATGACATGATACTATTCATAGAGAATCCTAAAGATGCTACTGGAAAAGTACTAGAGCTAATCAATGAATTTGGTAAACTAACAGGATACAAAATTAATGCACAGAAATCTCTGGCATTCCTATACACTAATGATGAAAAATCTGAAAGTGAAAGCAAGAAAGCACTCCCATTTACCATTGCAACAAAAATAATAAAATATCTAGGAATAAACCTACCTAAGGAGACAAAAGACCTGTATGCAGTGAATTATATGACACTGATAAAAGAAATTAAGGATGATGCTAACAGATGGAGAGATATACCATGTTCTTGGATTGGAAGAATCAACATTGTGAAAAAGACTCTACTACCTAAAGCAATCTACAGATTCAATGTGATCCATATCAAACTACCAGTGACATTTTTCACAGAACTAGAACAAAAAATTTCACAATTTGTATGGAAACACAAATGACTCCAAATAGCCAAAGCAATCTTGAGAACGAAAAACAGAGTTGGAGGAATCAGGCTCCCTGACTTCAGACTGTACTGCAAAGCTACAGTAATCTAGACAGTGTGGTACTGACACAAAAACAGAAATATAGATCAATGGAACAGGATAGAAAGCCCAGAGATAAACACACACACATATGGTCACCTTATCTTTGATAAAGGAGGCAAGAATGTACAGTGGAGAAAAGACAGCCTCTTCAATCAGTGGTGCTGGGAAAACTGGACAGGTACATGTAAAAGTATGAGACTAGAACACTCCCTAACACCATACACAAAAATAAACTCAAAATGGATTAAAGACCTAAATGTAAGGCCAGAAACTATCAAACTCTTAGAGGAAAACACAAGCAGAACACTCTATGACATAAATCACAGCAAGATTCTTTTTGACCCACCTCCTAGAGAAATGGAAATAAAAACAAAAATAAACAAATGGGACCTAATGAAACTTCAAAGCTTTTGCACAGCAATGGAAACCATAAACAAGACCAAAAACAACCCTCAGAATGGGAGAAAATATTTGCAAATGAAGCAACTGACAAAGCATTAATCTCCAGAATTTACAAGCAGATCATGCAGCTCAATAACAAAAGAACAAACAACCCAATCCAAAAATGGGCAGTAGATCTAAATAGACATTTCTCCAAAGAAGATATACAGGCTGCCAACAAATCATGAAAGAATGCTCAACATCATGAATCATTAGAGAAATGCAAATCAAAACTACAATGAGATATCATCTCACACTGGTCAGAATGTCCATCATCAAAAAATCTAGAAACAATAAATGCTTGAGAGGGTGTGGAGAAAAGGGAATACTCTTGCACTGCTGGTGGCATTGTGAATTGGTATAGCCACTATGGAGAACAGTATGGAGGTTCCTTAAAAAACTACAAATAGAGCTACCATATGACCCAGCAATCCCACTGCTGGGCATATACCCTGAGAAAACCATAATTCAAAAAGAGTCATGTACCAAAATGTTCATTGCAGTTTTATTTACAATATCCAGGAGATGGAAACAACCTAAGTGTCCATCATCGGATGAATGGATAAAGAAGATGTGAGACAAGTATACAATGGAATATTACTCAGCCATAAATAGAAATGAAGTGGAGTTGTTTGTAGTGAGGTGGATGGACCTAGAGTCTGTCATACAGAGTTAAGTAAGTTAGAAAGAGAAAGCCAAATACCATACGCTAACACATATACTTGGAATCTAAGAAAAAAAATGAAATGTGAAGAATCTAGGGGCAGGACGGGAATAAAGACACAGACCTTCTAGAGAATAGACTTGAGGATATGGGGAGGGGAGGGGTAAGCTGTGATAAAGTGAGAGAGTGTCATGGACATATATACACTACCAAACGTAAAATAGATTGCTAGTGGGAGGCAGCCACATAGCACAGGGAGATAAGCTTGGTGCTTTGTGACCACCTGGGTGGGTGGGATAGGGAGGGTGAGAGGGAGGGAGACGCAAGAGGGAGGAGATATGGGAATATATGTATATGTATAATTGATTTACTTTGTTATAAAGCAGAAACTAACATCATTGTAAAGCAATTATACTCCAATTAAGATGTAAAAAAAAAAGATCTAGGAACAATAAATGTTGGAGCGTGTTTGCAGAAAAGGGAGCCCTCCTGCACTATTGGTAGGAATGTAAATTGATACAGCCACTATGGAGAACAGTATGGAGGTTCCTTAAAAACTTAAAATAGATGTACCTTAATTTTTGTTGAATATTCATGACAAAACACTACTTATGGACTGGATAAGTTAGAAATTTAAACTGGCCATTCTTAAAATATTAAAATATTCCTGTAAGATAAATTTGGGAGAATATAAGAATACTTTTTAAATTTTATACTCAATATCTTTTTTTTTTTTTTTTTTTTTTTTTTGCGTTACACGGGCCTCTCCTCTCACTGTTGCGGCCTCCTCCATTGCTGAGCACAGGCTCCGGACGCGCAGGCTCAGCGGCCATGGCTCAAGGGCCCAGCCGCTCCGAACCATGTGGGATCTTCCCGGACCGAGGCACGAACCCACGTCCCCTGCATCAGCAGGCAGACTTTCAACCACTGCACCACCAGGGAAGCCCCTTAATATCTTTTTTGAAGTACAGATTTTTATTTGTAGGAGATCTGCCATATTATTTTCTGCTCACCACCAGATACCCATATCAATATCTGATGATATCCTCTCTCTCCCTCACTCTCTCTCTCTCTCTCTCACACACACACACTCACACACACATACTCTTTTTCAATGCCAAGTGTAAATCTTCAACTTTTTAAGCAATGAAAATTCTGTAAATTTAGAAAAGGGATGCATTATTTTATACCTTTTAAAGTAGAGACAGACAACATTCCCTAGAGTTTTACTTAATCTTCTCTTATATCTGCATATCTGTCTCTATCTACCTACTTTAAAATAGGTCTGTTTTTATAGATTCCCTAGTGGTTCCCAGTCTGAATTTTTTAAATAAATAGATCATACAATTTAGATATTTCAATCATGTTCCTTTAGTGTTGCAAAAATCATGCTTTGTTTGTTTGTTTTTGTTCTTATTTTCCATTTTTTAGGTTCCATGAATTTCAAGGCATTGTTAGGCCTGGGAAAGGAGCAAGGTATAATATTTATCAATTAGAAAGAGCTTCTTACTATTTTGAAATTTCTAGAGTGTGGTTTGCCTTTCAGTCCTATAGAGTATTACTATGTAGCACTAATTATGTAGCTCTAATTATGAAATAAATCTTGGTATAGCTGTAAGAACCTTCCTCAGCCTCAGTAGTTTTGTTTTTTTCTAGAAGACTTAGCTTAATAAAGTGGCTCTTTCTTTCTACTTTAACTATTTAAACATCAGTGTTCTAAGAAAACTTCCAAGGTGGTAAGTTGGGTCAGTGTGCAGTAGAGACATCTTTCAAAATGTTTTATCTCTGTTTTATGAACACTTCCACATTTGGCTGTCTTATGCCCTCTGGGAGATCAACCAACCTCAGAGTATTTTCTTAAAGCTGTTTCTGAACTTCTTCTACCTTTATTATAAGAATCGTGAAGTTTTTTCTCTGAACCTTTTCCAGTTGATTAATGTGGTCAGTGCTGTGTCTTTGTGTGAGCCACTTTGATTCCTCTCCCTGGGACTGTATTCACAATATTTTACACTTTTTTGTTCCTTATTGATTCTCCTGCTAAGAACTTCTCTTCTTTTCTCCAGGATATTGAGATTCCACATTGCACATCCAGTTCTTTTAGCTTTTAAGGTTCTTACTGAGTTGTTCATCCTACAGTAGGACTGGGAGAAACCAGTAGAGCAGAGAGGATTCCATGTCTTCAGGCACTCTCAAAAGGAAACCAAAACTAAAATAAAAATCAATAAACAAATGAACCCCAATAAGTTATTTAAATCCAAGTATGGGATGTTGAGAGAAAGGTGCTGTAAATTTCATGCTATGGAATGTTAGAGACATAAATGTTTGTATTTGTAAATATCAGTGAGCCCAACATTTCATTTTACAAATTTTGTGCTATAGAATGTTGGAGACATAAATGTTTGTAAATATCACTGAGTCCAACATTTCATTTTCACAATGCCAAGCAATGGGTTAAATATGATCTGAAATAAGAAGGCAATTATGGTAACAAAATCAAAGGAAATAGATCACAGTCTCTCCTTTCCAAACTTTTGCAAACTTTCAGACTTCAAATGTAATTCTAGGGTCTTTGATATGCATTAAGTTAAATGTTTGACTATTCCAATTCATTCAACAAATGTATATCAAATGCCTACTACATATATGACTATAATCTTTGCAATAAGTATACAATTATAAATGAGACATGCTCCTATCATTTATTGAATTACAGTAAAAAGTATGGGGTACATATAAAAAGATACAACACAAAGTTGTGCATGCATTGATTCAAGAATGAGAGATCTATTGCTTGAATATTAGTGTCAGCCAATGTCTTTGGTGATAAAGTTAATAATAAAGCATTATTTTAATTACCATCATGTTTTAAACTTCACATTTTCTTTTGGCAGATACCAGAACTTTCTTTGAAATAGACAAAATAAATCCTTATATATTTTAATAAGCTGGGATTTTTTATATTAATTTTGTAAAATATTCAGCTTATCACACATTTAAAAGCATTATGTATTTTTTCACATACATAGAATATATAGAAATACTTGAGATGTCTGCTTAAAGCAACATCTAATAAGAATTATTAATCTGTATATTCAAATGCATCTTCTCATAGAACGTGTAAAATATTTGAAAAGATTTGAGAATAGTTTAAATAATTTAACTACTTTTTCTTAACATGCATTGAAACAGTAGAGAGTATCTTAGTGAATGTCCACCTAACACCTTTCTGGATTAGCTAATGTTTTTCTTTCCTACGGTAAATTATACACTGATATCTAGGACAACATAAATATTTGTCATTAGGAAGCTCCTCTCATGTGTACTTTGATTCTTATCAGGTGAAAAGCATATTGTTCTCAAACTCTATCTTGGGTTCCTGGATGCAATTCTAAAGTGTGTGTTAGGAGGAGGGGCTCCTCACACCAAAAAGCAATTATTGGACACCAGCGGGGTGTCCAGGAATTCAAATCAATTATGACACTGTCTACCCAGAGTAAGCATCAGATTCCACATGTTTAGGGTCCAGTCCCGCAAGACTGTCCAAACATATATATATGAAGTGAAATAAATAAAATATTGAAGTATATATGTACTGTGATTTTGCTTGAAGACCTTTATTCCACATATATAATGTGTGTTAAATTTCCCTACAACCAATGATTTTCATTTCTGTTTAAGTCCATTTGTTTGTTTACAGACAATAACAAAGACTATGTTGCTATTGCTAAGAGCAAGAAACTTGGCTTTTTATTTCCTATAATTTTCTAAAAGCTTAAGTAGTTTTTGAAATTCACTATCACTCTCCTTCCAATAATTATGACTTTAACAAACTTTTGTGGAACCAAAAGTAAAGGGTAAAAAAAAAAATTACATTCTTGTCTCTGTTTTTACTAGGAGGATCAATCTCTGCATCAATTGATTTCTTTGGTGGAATTCAGGATAATTTTACATTAACTATTGCTAGTGCCGAATGTAGTTAGAAAAAATAATATTCTCATCAAAAACTAAAAAACAGAAAGAAAGTGTGCCAAAGACATCTTTTTCATATTTCAAATTTTGGATAATGTTTTCAGTGACCATAAAAAATCTCTCCTATACTTTAGAGACAACACTCTTGAAAGGAAAAATCTCTGATGATTTTCCTCCTAATTCTCCCTTTTTTATAATATAGGTTAATATATTTATGTTTCAAAAAGAAAGGAAAATAATGTGAGCAAAATAAAAGAGCCATGATCCCTGATTATCATTAACTCAGAAAATATCAAAGATTAATGATGATTGATGAGTGTGAAGGCAGAACAATACTCAGATACATTATCCTCTATTTCAATGTTACATTGAACAGATAGGTTGTCAGGAAATTAAAAGTATATAATTATTGTGTATCCCTCCATGAAACGTGTTAACCATAGGTTGGAAAAATGATGAAAACAATTTCATTAAAATATTCTAACTTCTTACTAATATTAAGTTAACTTTATTAACTACACATACTACAGATCAAATTCAGTTTTGGATATGAAATGCAAAAGCATAAATGTTATGGGCTCTTAATGAGCTTCCAAATTAATTGGGGAGAGAAACCTGTTATGGTAATTCTTCCTTCCACAAATAGAAGGGAATAACTTCTAAACTGAGTTATGAATGATGAATCAGAATATCCACAGAGTTTGAAGGAGGGTTGGGACAATAAAACAAGGGTAACAGCAGTGAAGTATTCTAATACAGTGTAGCTCATGAGCTAATTCTCTGAGGCAAAAGAAAGAATGTCACACTAGGAGAAATAAAATAATTATATTATAGTTGGAGAGTGGGGTGGTAGTGTGTATGTGTATGTATGCATGCATGTATGCATACACAGGTGCACCATCATTTATCTTGAAGGTCTCACTGGATGGACATGTTTAGGAGCAGCAATCTGTTCAGAAAGAGAAGCTTGAGAATGCATTCATTTCACCCTTTTCATAAAATGAATAAATGCCAATTTTCTATATCAGAGTGTTGGCTCTGTTGGGATGACGATGTAGAGCCTTTCCAGTTTGCCTTCTTCCAAATCTGTGGATAAACAGGCTGGGCCAAGGCACTGAGGCTTCTAATCCTTGTTAAGGAGGTTGGCCTTCGTGCTGAAGGCAGAGAAATGTCATTGAATGGGTTATGAGCAGAGAAGTGTTCACAATGTTTTCTTTAAGATCAATATAAATACTGGATGAGGAAAGAGTAAAATTAAAAGCAGAAAATAAGTTAGGAGACTGACAATGGAGAGGGACATATAAATTGTTTGAGAGAAATTTTATGCACATTAGTAAGAAAGATAATAACAATCCCTGACATCTGGGACAGACAGCTAGGTCTTGATCTTCTGTTGAACATAAACTATTTCATAGAATATCAATATGAGTAAAGTCATTCTGATCAACATTGTTCAAAATAAAAACAAGACCACTTTGTTCTCAGGTCTGAACACAGACGTTGAACATTATCTAAAGCATAAAAATGACCAAACATCTTGCTATCCTTACTAAAATAAATTACTACTGCCTCTTTACCAATTATGGTTTAACCCTCACTCTAGTCTTCCGTCTTCCTAAATAAGAAGGTACAGTCACAGAATTACCTCCACTTCCTGACAGTAAAACCAATCCAATCCAAGAGCAAAGCCCCACCACATAAACTGTCCCTAAAATCACAGAACACAAGTCCAAAACCTATAATGAGGCCTTTCTAATACGTTCTTTCTGGGGTGCCCAACAGTTGCTCCTATGCTGTGTGTGTCTTTCCTTATAGTAAACCAAGTATGTTCCTAGCAGTCTTTGCTAGATGCATTAGTGAGGTAAGGTAGCTATGAAAATATTCAATTACTTGTTTGGCTTCTAAATTAAGGTTTAATACATGAAGAAATATCTTATTTGTACTATCTTAGAGCAAAAATAAAGGGAAAATTTATGACATGTGGGGAGATTGTTAGTAAAGCACCTGGAATTTATGACATGGAAATTAGGAAATTCTTTATATGAATCATTAGTTTCTTTCTCTCTACTTCTTTTAAAAGGATTGCATCTCAAAATGGCAGATATTTGATTAAAAAGCAAAATGATTTTTATTACGTTAATTTTTATTACGTTAATGAATGCTATAGCACTCTTAGTTTACAAGTACTTTCCAATTATCTTACTCATTAAGCTCTTTCAAGAATGTCCTCTAAAAAAACAAATTTTTCTTTCAACATATTTGGTTGAGTCCTATTTTGTGAGTCCTGTTAATTTTCCATAGTAGTACTAAGAAACATAATTTTTTAAAATTATTCTTTATTTTTTCTTTAATACCAAAAATTTTTAGGCTTTAAATAGTAAAGAGATGCATCTCCCTATCAAATTGTGCTTGAGACTAGGTAACTGGTGTGAAATACAATTAAAATTTTTTTCATACAAATGCAGTTTCATTCACTGATAGTTAATACTGACATAAGTTTTGCAGTTTATCATAGATAAATAACAATAATATTATATTTTTGAAATATAAAGATAGAAAAACTTGCATAATTTTTAATTAGCTCTGAATTTATGAATGTATCTGTTAATATTCTTCTACCTCAAAAAAAAAAAAACCAGAAAAAAACAACTTTGTTTTTTTATTTTGTTGAATTCCTATGGCTAAATATTCATTGTTTTATTATATTTTTATGTAGCAAAGTATATGGATGTTGTGTCACATAAAACAAAGTGAGTAATATACAACAATTTGATACAGAAGAGTGTCTAAAAATATTTAAGCAATAAAATACATAACTGATATGAAAAATAATCATGGGGATTTTTTTGAATTTATCATTTGAAATGCTTATCTAGACTGATTTTTATTTTACTATTTTTTGAATTTTGAATTTACCAGATGAATTTCTTGGGTATAGCATGTGAGGGTATTTATGTTTTAGAGTTCATCAGAGAAACAGGGCCAATAGAATGTGTGTATATACATAAAAGATTTATTGTGAAGAATCGGCTCACATGAATAAGGAGGCTGGCAAATGCAAAATCTTCAGAGTAAGGCTGAAGGGTTGATGGACACCTAGGGAAGGGTTGATGTTGGAGCTCAAACCTGAAGGCCATCTAGAGGCAGAACTGCCTCTTCCTCAAGGGACTTCATTCTTTTCTGCTGATTGGATGAGACACACCAACATTATGGATGGTAATCTGCTTTACTCAAAGTCTACCAATTTAAGTGTTAACCTCATTTAAAAATAACTTCATAGCAACACCTAGACTGGTGTTTGAAATATATGAGTATTGTAACCTAAGCAAGTTGACACATAAAATTAGCCATTCACAATTTCTAATATCATTTATATGTCATTGGCATGTTGAATATTTACTCCTCAAACTGTTAAGTGGAGTTGCAGTGCATTACTCATGCTTTCCCACAGAACTTTACTGGCTTTAGAAAAGAAAGGAATATTCTCTTCTGTCTTGAGACAAACCCTGAGTTAATTACATTAGAGTAGTACTATGAATTTCTTGTGAGAAGGGTGTGATAGAAATATGTTTTTACCATGAATATTAGTTAGTTGGGCTGGTAGTGTGACTGTGTGTGTTAAGTAGGTAGGTGTTTAAAAAATGCTGAGGCATTTAAACCATAAATATCAGATTACAGGCCAAATAATGAAAGATTAAGCCATTCTCAATCTAATACGTGTTTTCTTGAATGAATACAAATTTTAAAGTGAAAAAAACTTGGAAAAATAAAAACTGTTTTCTTCATGAAAATCTATTATAGCAAAAAATGCAAACACTTGTTTTCTAAATAGTTGCATATTTGTAAAAGAAACCATTAATTTTGAGAAAAAGTCTAAACATCCTGAATCTTTGAATGTAATGATCTTTCATGGGACATCAACTAACTGGTAGAATTAAGGTCTGACCTCTTTTGTCCCGTTTTCTTCTTTACTCCTCCCTCCCTCCCTTTGTTCCTTCCTTTGTTCCTTCATTCGTTCGTTCGTTCCTTCCTTCCTGTCTCCTCCTTCTTTTTTCAAGCACTGTGTATTAATTTTCATTTAAGGAGATACAGAAAGGTAAATTTAAAAAGAATGTTCAAAATTTTAAATGAGGAATTTTTTTCATTATACCTATGCATATGTGGGGAGAGTATCTAATACTTTTAACAAGGTTTTATTGCATTTGTAACTGAGTGAAATATTTAATTAAGCACTTTGAATTGTTTCAGAGGCATGATTTGCTTTATGAGCAGTACATTTTATTTTATTCTAAATGCTTATGATCTAAAGAATGAAAACAATTTGTTTAAATGTTTACATGACTGAATTTAGCATTTAATTAGTTAGAAATAGCTCTGTTGCTGTGACATATACAATTAGTGACTTTGAATTTAACGTTTAATTAGTTAGAAATAGCTCTGTTGCTATGACATATACAATTAGTAGCATAGCATACATATAATGAAAGTTCCAACTTGGGATAACTTTAACTCAGGCAGTATCTACTCTGTTATTGCTGATGTTGGTTAAGTCCAACACAGAAAATAGCACAACAGAAACTTCAAATACAAGGCAATGGCACTTTCATAACTCATTACATTTAATGGGAAGCTTGCACACATGTAACAAAAAGCAGAAAATTTAGCTAATAAATCTCTAAGACATTTTCTTTTTTTTTTTTTCTCTACATAGACATTATTCTACATTTCAGCATCTTAGATTGTTAATAGATAGTTAGAGGTAAAAAAAAAAATCTGCAAAAGTTGTTGTTATCCAAACACACATACACAAATACAGAGTGAGAAAGGGACCATAGCTCATTAAAATTACTTATTAAAAAAGCTTTTGCTGTTTTTCCCAGCAGTATTGGTGCTATGAAAATATTTTGCTAAAAATTCCTTGAATCTTTCAATGTTCTAGTGGATCCAAATGTTTGTGGATGTTTTGTGATAGTTTCATACTTTAGATTGGCTTTGTGTGTGTATGTTAATGTTTGTGGGTATAAAAAAGCAACAGAAACAGCAAAAAATATTTTTAGTCATATAAAAATGATATAAAATAGTGAAGACAGATATATATTTTTATTCTCACAAAGTCTCTATTTCTAGATAGACCTATAATACTGAATCTTACCTTGAGGTCCATACATAAACATCAAGAATATTTTAATTCCTAAATCTATGTAGAAAATTTAGTTTTGTTTTGATGTATATTTTTAATATTTTTCTGGCGTTTGGAAAAAAAAAAAACTGATATTCAGATGAGGCACCTAGTTTTGTGTCTAGCCAAGCCAGGTACCCTTTATGATTTGGTAACAATTTTTACATATATCAAATATCACCCTGACTTTCCAAGAATCATAGTTCTAACTATATTCTTAAGGAGAAGTCAAGTCCCCCTCAAAAAGTTATCACTAATTCATTTAGCATTTTCTGGAGAATGTCTGATTTTTATTTTTTTGAGACAGCAAATTGCTGATATTTACATCATTTCTACAAAAATATCAAAGACCCAGTAGTAACATAAATCATCCCAGATGCTTAATATAACATTATTTCAACACAAGACAATGTCATCTCCTGAAATTCAATTCTTAAAGTATAGGCTTTGAATAAAACAAATCTCTTTAATAGTAAACAATGCATTTTCCTTCCTTCCTTCCTTCCTTCTTTCCTTTCTTCCTTCCTTCCTTCCTTCCTTCCTTCCTGATGCATAAAGTAGATCAATTTGTCACTTTTTTTTTTTTTTTTTTTTTTTTGCGGTACACGGGCCTCTCACTGTTGTGGCCTCTCCCATTGTGGAGCACAGGCTCCAGACGCGCAGGCTCAGCTTCCATGGCTCAAGGGCCTAGCTACTCCGCGGCATGTGGGATCTTCCTGGACCGGGCCACAAACCCGTGTCCCCTGCGTTGGCAGGCGGACTGTCAACCACTGTGCCACCAGGGGAGCCCTGTCACTTTTAACAAACATACAAAAGTGGTCACTATATTCCTTTATGCTAAAG
Organism: Platanista minor; assembly: GCA_004363435.1. NCBI lineage: Eukaryota > Metazoa > Chordata > Mammalia > Artiodactyla > Platanistidae > Platanista > Platanista minor. Next base: position 23,416 of record RJWK010004641.1, on the reverse strand, counting down.
CAAAAATATTGTGATCAACTCAATAAAATATGTCTAGAAAATAGGGTAAGAGGAACTATGTTAAATATCATTAATTGTTTTCCAAAATCCCCAAGAACACAAGACTTACAATGAAACATCATACTAAGAATTTGATACTGCAGACTGAGCTTCTAACTTTGTTTTTGTGAGAAATACTAAATCTTGACAGACAGCTTTGCCCAGACACCTTCATAAGTAATTGAATACAAGGAATGTGCAATATGAAAAATGTATAATATATTCCAATGAAATAGAGGTCCAAAAAATCAAGCAGCACATGTCATTCTAAAGTGATCTGTATTGTTCAGTTAGGGTATGACTCCCTCTCTTGATTTAGGACAAAATATTCGCAGAGGATATTTACAAAAAATTCAGGAACCAAAACTTAGAACCACATTCCATGGTGGAAGTAGAGGAAGAATAACATACATTGTATTTGTGATCATGTGGGAGAAGAGGCATGAAATATATTAAGGCTCTTTGGAAGCATCACTAAATAGAAGACTGCAGGTGGAATGATCATTAAATTTTGGATTAAAAGGTGGGGAAATATTTTCCCTCAACTTTTTATTACTGTGACACTATGCCTTGTTATGAAGCTTGTTTGTTTTGTTTTCATATTTTCTTATAGACATTTTCCTGATTTCCCCACAAAACCATTATAAATTCAACAGACAGTTTTCCTTTCCATTCCTCTCTTCTCTGAAGTCTCTAACTCAGTCTTTCTCATAAAATCAACAATAGAAGTTACTAGACAGTGTAGAGAATAAGAGAGTTGAAAAAAAAAATCAAATAAGCAAGGAGAAAAGAGCATCCTTCCTCTCAGAGGTAGACCAAGACTCATTCTGAAACTCAGAATCATGCTGTTATTTAGTCTCTCTCTATGTCCAGGAAATAATAATGAGAGAAAGGTCTGCATTTGCCAAGTTGAGCGGTATTTTTTAGACAGTGTTTCCTACACTGTGTCTGCTGATGCCACTTGAATTTTACTCCCTGTTATGTTTTAAAGGTTTGTGTCTGTCCCGCCAGATTCATATGTTGAAGCCCTTACTCCCAGTGTGACTGTATTTGGAAATGGAGTCTCAAAGTAAGTAATTAAGGTTAAATAAGGTCATAATGAGGGACCCTGATGGCACAGGATTAGTGTTTTATAAGAGATACCAGAGAGCCTGTGCTCTCTCTACATGTATATGTGCCTAGGAAAGGTCATTTGGGAGAAAACAGCCAGGAAAAGAGCATTTTTCAGAAGCCAAACCCTGCTGAAACCTTGATTTTTGACTTTCCAGCCTCCAGAAGTTTGAGTAAAATAAATTTCTTTTGTTTAAGCCACCCAGTCTATGGTATTTTGTTATGGCAGCCCAAGCAGACTAATACACTCCCCCTACTCCAGACTGCAACCCCCAAAATTCTTTAAATATGTAGATTTACTGCAGCTTACTGAGTTTCCTGGCTAAGTTTTATTATTACTGAGGCAGCCCTTCTACATTTACAGTTCTATTCCTATTTCTTCAATTGTCCAGATATCTACTGCCCACTCTGTACACGTACTAACTACCACCATGAATTGTTATATTCAAAAGGGGAAATATAAAAGCCGGGGACTGACTCTGGTAATATAGCAAAAAATTTTTGCCCCACAGAGATGGATAAGGGGAACAATGACCAAAGATAAGAAATAGTAGAGCACTTTTATTCTGTGGGGCAATAGGGAAAAGAGAGGGCTGAGGGAGGACTAATATCTCCTTTATATGTACATGTATGAATCCTACCATATGCATTTTTTTTTGCTCTTTTTGTAAATGTTTTCTCTCCTGCAGTGAATATGATGGCATTTAATAGCAGAGTTCAGTATCCCTTTTACCTTGTGAACAATAAAGCCCTGAAGAAAGCAAATTTATTTTAATTCTGAATAACTGGTGCTATTTAAAACAACAGTGGACTTTGATAGCATTTATTTTAAGGCACTCTGAATTCTGAACCAATTCTGTCACTCGGTTGTTATTTGTTTCGTATGTTTGATTTATATGTACAATTTTACATATTTAGAGATTGTATCAAAGTTTATTTTTGTTCCTTTAACATCTTTACTATATTAAAAATTTTAATTAATGTCATCTAAACTAGAATGTTCACACAATTCCTCCTTTTTCTTCTACAGAGTGGTAACTTTATTACTTAATAAAAATAACAATACAACATAATGAGATTTCTAGAAGTCCACTGCAATCTGGGAGCCCTGAGGTGTTTTTGTTTTTTGTTTTTTTAACATCTTTATTGGAGTATAACTGCTCTACATTGCTGTGTTTGTTGCTGCTGTATAATAAAGTGAATCAGCTGAATGTACACATATATCACCATATCCCCTCTCTCTTGCATCTCACTTTCGCCCTCCCTATCCCACCTCTCTAGGTGGTCACAAAGCACCACACTGATCTCCCTGTGCTATGTGGCTGCTTCCCGCTAGATATCTATTTTACATTTGGTGATGTTTATATGTCAATGTCACTCTCTCACTTTGTCTCAGCTTACCCTTCCCCCTCCCTATGTCCTCAAGTCCATTCTCTAGGTCTGCGTCTATATTCCTGTCCTACCCCTAGGCTATTCAAAACCATTTTGTTTCTTTTTTTTGATTCTATATATATACATTAGAATACGGTATTTGTTTTTCTCTTTTGGACTTACTTCACCCTGTATGACAGACTCTGTGTCCATCCAGCTCATTACAAATAACTCAATTCCATTTCTTTTTATGGCTGATTTATATTCCATTGTATTATGTGGCTCATCTTCTTTATCCATTTGTCTGTCAATGGACACTTAGATTGCTTCCATGTCCTGACTATTGTAAATAGTGCTGCAATGAACATTTTCGTATATGACTCTTTTTGAATTATAGTTTTCTCAGGGTATATGCCCAGTAGTGGGATTGCTTGGTCATATTGTAGTTCTATTTTCTAGTTTTTAAAGGAACCTCCATACTGTTCTTCATAGTGGCTGTATCAATTTACATTCCCACCAACAGTGCAAGAGGGTTCCCTTTTCTCCTTTTCTCCACACCCTCTCCAGCATTTATTGTTTGTAGATTTTTTGATGATGACCACTCTGACTGGTGTGAGGTGATACCTTATGGTAGTTTTGATTTACATTTCTCTAATGATTAGTGATGTTGAGCATCTTTTCATGTGTTTGTTGGCAATCTGTATATCTTCTTTGGAGAAATGTCTATTTCGGTCTTCTGCTCATTTTTTGATATATATTTTTTTTTTTTGATATTGAACTGCATTAACTGCTTGTATATTTTGGAGATTAATCCTTTGTCAGTTGCTTCATTTACAAGTATTGTCTCCCATTCTGAGAGTTGGGTTTTCGCCTTGGTAATGGTTTCCTTTGTTGTGCAAAAGATTTTAAGTTTCCTTAGGTCCCATTTGTTTATTTTTGTTTTTATTTCCATTTCTCTAGGAGGTGGGTCAAAAAGGATCTTGCCGTGATTTATGTCATAGAGTATTCTGCCTGCTTTCCTCTAAGAGTATTATAGTGTCTGGCCTTACATTTAGGTTTTTAATCCATTTTGAGTTTATTTTTGTGTATGGTCTTAGGGAGTGTTCTAATCTCATTCTTTTCTTTTTTTTTTTTTTTTTGTGGTACTTTGGCCTCTCACTGTTGTGGCCTCTCCCATTGTGGAACACAGGGGGTCTGGATGCACAGGCTCAGTGGCCATGGCTCACGGGCCCAGCTGCTCTGGGAATCCTCCTGGACTGGGGCACGAACCCGTGTCCCCTGCATCAGCAGGCAGACTCTCAACCACTGTGCCACCAGGGAAGCCCTCTAATCTCATTCTTTTACATGTAACTGTCCAGTTTTCTTAGTGCCACTTATTGAAGATGCTGTCTTTTCTCCTTTGTATATTCTTGCCTCCTTTATCAAAGTTAAGGTGACTATATGTGCATGGGTTTATCTCTGGGCTTTCTATCCTGTTCCATTTATCTATAGTTCTGTTTTTGTACCAGTACCATACTGTCTTGAATACTGTAGCTTTGTAGTATATTCTGAAGTCCAGGAGCCTGATTCCTCCAGCTCCGTTTTTCTTTCTCAAGATTGCTTTGGCTATTCGGGGTCTATTGTGTTTCCATACGAATTGTGAAATGTTTGTTCTAGTTCTGTGAAAAATTCCATTGGTAGTTTGATAGGGATTGCATTGAATTTGTACATTGCTTTGGGTAGTATAGTCATTTTCACAATGTTGATTCTTCCAGTCCAAGAACATGGTATATCTCTCCATCTGATTGTATCATCTTTAATTTCTTTCATCAGTGTCTTATAGTTTTCTGCATACAGGTTTTTTGTCTCCTTAGGTAGGTTTGTTCCTAGGCATTTTATTCTTTTTGTTGCAATGGTAAATAGGAGTGTTTCTTTAATTTCTCTTTCAGATATTTCATCATTAGTGTATAGGAATGCAAGAGATTACTGTGCATTAATTTTGTGTCCTGCTACTTTACCAAAATCATTGATTAGCTCTAATAGTTTTCTGGTAGAATATTTAGGATTCTCTATGCATAGTATCGTGTCATCTTCAAACAGTGACAGTTTTACTTCCTCTTTTCCAATTTGGATTCCTTTTATTTCTCTTTCCTCTCTGATTGCTGTGGCTATAACTTCCGAAACTATGTTGAAGAATAGTGGTGATAGTGGGCAACCTTTTCTTATTACTTATCTTAGTGGAAATGGACTAAGTTTTTAACCATTGAGAACGAGGTTGGCTGTTGATTTATCATATATGGCCTGTATTATGTTGAGTTAAGTTCCCTCCATGAATACTTTCTGTAGGGTTTTTGTCATAAATGGGTGTCGAATTTTGTTGAAATCTTTTTCTGCATCTATTGATATTTTCATATGCTTTTTATCCTTTATGCTGTTAATATGGTATATCACATTGATTGATTAATGTATATTAAACAATCCTTGCATTCCTGGGATAAACCCCACTTGATCATTGTTTAATTTGCTACAGGATTCTTTTGGCTAGTCTTTTGTTGAGCAGTTTTGCATCTATGTTCATCACTGATATGGGCCTGTAGTTTTCTTTTTTGTGACATCTTTGTCTGGTTTTGGTATCATGTTGATGTTGGCCTTGTAGAATGAGTTTGGGAGTTTTCCTCCCTATGCTATATTTTTGAAGAGTTTGAGGATAGGTGTTACTTCTCTAAATGTTTGATGGAATTTGCCTGTGAAGCCATCTAGTCCTGGGCTTTTGTTTGTTCGAAGTTTTTTAATCAAAGTCTCAATTTCAGTGCTTGTGATTGGTCTGTTTATATTTTCTATTTCTTCCTGATTCAGTCTTGGAACGTTGTGCTTTTCTGAGAATTTGTCTATTTCTTCCAGGTTGTCCATTTTATTGTCATAGATTTACTTGTAGTAATCTCTCATAATCCTTTGTATTTCTCGAGTGTCAGTTGTTACTTCTCCTTTTAAATTTCTAATTCTGTTGATTTGACTGTTCTTTTTTTAAATTTTTTTATGAGTCTGGTTAATGGTTTATTAATTTTGTTTATCTTCTCAAAGAACCACCTTTTAGTTTTATTTATCTTTGCTATTGTTTCCTTCATTTCTTTTTCATTTATTTCTGATGTCATCTTTATGATTCTTTTCCTTCTGCTAACTTTGGGTTTTTTCTGTTCTTCTTTCTCTGATTGCTTTAGGTGTATGGTTAGGTTGTTTATTTGAGATGTTTCTTGTTTCTTGAAGTAGGATTGTATTGCTATATACTTCCCTCTTAGAACTGCTTTTGCTGCATCCCATAGGTCTTGGGTCATCGTGTCTGCATTGTCATTTGTTTCTAGGTATTTTTTGATTTCCTCTTTGATTTCTTTAGTGATCCCTTGGTTATTTAGTAACATATTGTTTAGCCTCCATGTGTTTGTATTCTTTACAGTTTCTTTCCTGTAATTGATATCTAGTCTCATAGCATTGTGGTCAGAAAAGATATTTGATATGATTTCAGTTTTCTTAAATTTATCAAGACTTGATTTGTGACCCAAGTTATGACCTATCCTGGAGAATGTTCCATGAGCACTTGAGAAAAAAGTGTATTCTGTTGTTTGTTGATGGAATGTCCTATAAATATCAATTAAGTCCATCTTGTTTAATGTATCATTTAAAGCTTGTGTTTCCTTATTTATTTTCATTTTGGTTGATCTCTCCATTGGTGAAAGTGGGATCTTAAAGTCCCTTACTATGATTGTGTTGCTGTCAATTTCCTCTTTTATGGCTGTTAGCATTTGCCTTATGTATTGAGGTGCTTGTATGTTGGGTGCATAAATATTTACAATTGCTATATCTTCTTCTTGGATTGATCCCTTGATCATTATGTAGTGCACTTCTTCGTCTCTTGTAATAGTCTTTATTTTAAAGTCTATTTTGTCTGATATGAGAATTGTTACTCCAGCTTTCTTTTGATTTCCATTTGCATGGAATATCTTTTTCTATCACCTCACTTTCAGTCTGTATGTGTCTCTAGGTCTGACATGGGTCTCTTATAGACAGAATATATATGGGTCTTGTTTTTGTATCCATTCAGCCAGTATATGTCTTTTGGTTGGAGCATTTATTCTATTTATATTTAAGGTTATCAATATGTATGTTCTTATTACCAGTTTCTTACTTGCTTTTGGTTTGTTTTTTTAGGTCTGTTCTTTGTCTTGTGTTTCCTGCCTAGAGAAGTTCCTGTAGTGTTTGTTGTAAAGCTGGTTTGGTGGTGCTGTATCCTCTTAGCTTTTGCTTTTCTGTAAGGGTTTTAATTTCTCTTTTGAATCTGAATGAGATCCTCGCTGGGTAAAGTAATCTTGGTTGTAGGTTTTTCCCCTTCATCACTTTAAATATGTCCTGCCACTCCCTTCTGGCTTGCAGAGTTTCTGCTGAAAGATCAGCTGTTAACCTTTTGGGGATTCCCTTGTAGGTTATTTGTTGCTTTTCCCTTGTTGCTTTTTCTTTGTACTTAATTTTTCATTGTTTGACTAACATGTGTCTTGGCATGTTTCTCCTTGGATTTATCCTGTATGGTACTCTCTGCACTTCCTGGGCTTGACTGAATATTTCTTTTCCCATATTATGGAAGTTTTCAACTATAATCATTTCAAATATTTTCTCAGTCCCTTTCTTTTTCTCTTTTTCTTCTGGGACCCCTATAATTCAAATGTTAGTGTGCTTAATGTTGTCCCAGAGTTCTCTGAGACTGTCTTCACTTCTTTTCATTCTTTTTTCTTTATTCTGCTCTGAGATAGTTATTTTCACTATTTTGTCTTCCAGGTCACTTATGCATTATTCTTCCTCAGTTATTCTGCTATTGATTCCTTCTAGAGAATTTTTAATTTCATTTATTGTGTTGTTCATCATTGTTTGCTTGCTCCTTAGTTCTTCTAGGTCCTTGTTAAACATTTGTTGTATTTTCTCCATTCTATTTCCAAGATTTTGGGTCATGTTTACTATCATTACTCTGAATTATTTTTCAAGTAGACTGCATATTTCTTCTTCATTTGTTTGGTGTAGTGGATTTTTACCTTGTTCCTTCATCTGCTGCATATTTCTCTGTCATCTCATTTTGCTTAGGTTACTGAGTTTGGGGTCTGCTTTTTGCAGGCTACAGGTTTGTAGTTCCCATTGTTTTTGGTGTCTTCCCCCAGTGGGTAAAGTTGGCTCAGAAGGTAGTGTAGGCTTCCTAGTGGAGGGGACAGGTGCCTGTGTTCTGGTGGATGAAGCTGGATATTGTCTTTGTGGTGGGCAAAACCACATTTGTGGTGTGTTTTGGGGTGTCTGTGAAGTTAGTATTGTTTTAGTCAGCCTCTCTTCTAATGGGTGGGTTTGTGTTCTTGTTTGCTAGTTGTTTGGCATGCGGTGTCCAGCACTGGAGCTTAGTGGTCATTGAATGTAGCTGGGTTTTAGCATTGAGACAGAGATCTCTGGGAGAACTCTTGCTGATTGATATTATGTAGAGCCAGGAGGTCTCTGGTGGTCCAGTGTCCTGAACTCAGCTCTCCCTCTCATAGGCTCAGTCCTGATACCCGGCCAGAGCACCAAAACCCTTTCAGCCGCATGGCCAGGTACCTGGGGAGTTTCTTTCCTTTTGGGAAGTCTGAGGTCTTCTACCAGCATTCAGTAGGGGTTCTGTAGAAGTTGTTCCACATGTAGATGTATTTTTGATGTATTCATGTGGAGGAAGGTGATCTCCATGTCTTACTCCTCCACCATCTTGAAGGTCTTCCCACTCAATTCCTCTTTAAGTGATCTTGGAGAAGCCCAAAACAAAGCCATTAATAATTTCAGTGATGCATATTTCCTTTGATATTTAGTGAATATTTGAATGATATATGAAAGAGAAGATACATAATGTGTAGGTTTTATGAAGCAGAAAACTACAATAGAAATTTCTACTTTAGTTTTGTCTTAACTCTGACTTTGGCAGCAGCCACTCCTCTACTTGTCTATATGTGGTTGTATAGATGACAAGTGTCTGGACATAAACATTTAATATAAATGATCACATTAAATTGGTTTGCATGACTATTTTAAAAATTCAGACTCTCAGTACTTTTCACAGTTAAAAAACAAAAAAAGAATAGCTGACACATCTAGCCTGTCTCAGCAGTAAATAATTCCTTTTGGTTGAGAAAACTATAAACACATTTTTCAGGAATGAAAGAGTCTGATAAACTTATGATTTAGTAAAGTAGAGAGTGCCCTGTGGTAACTCTGTAAGGGGATAAATCTGCAAGAGAAGCAGCCTTCAGTGTTTACTTAGAATCTTACTCTACAACTTCATGTTACTCCAAAGATCTGTTTGACACAACTATATATGTGATCAAATTAATTTTACCTTCATTTAGTAATTTACTTTGTAGTTAATTTTTGTTATATTGTCTTAAAATTAGGCATATCTTTTGGGCAGATTGGTGAATAAAATGCAATTTGATTGAGCTGTGTTTTCTAATATTATCCTTCAGTTTGCTTTTCAAGTCACTTTTACCAAAGAAAATAGTGCAACTAATGAAATAAAACAATATAAATCTATACTGGATACTTCTATTCAAGTCACCATCAACCCAGAATTATGAGTCTTAAAAAACTCTGAAATTTCACTCCTTACATATGCCACCCTGTTTTACATAGCGATTGAAGGGATGAAGATATATTTGTTGAACTAAATTTATTTACCTCGTTCCCCGAGAAATTTCACCATACTGAATCCAGGTTTATATCACATTTTAGAAAAGTGTACCTTAGGGTTAATCTTGTGTAATGTCTGTAAGACCTCAAGATACAAAAAACTAAAACAATCATCTATCTGACATCTATAAAGGTGAATGGCATTTTTCTCAAAAGTACTCACTGAAGATAATGTTTGGTACTATTTGCTGTTTCCTAGTCCTGAGATGTCTACATATAGCTTTGTAGAGTTGTTCATGCCATTCTTTATTAAAAATTGCAGTTTTAATTTTTTCCCAGTGTGCAGCAGAGGATAAGAGACTAATCTTTATGTTTTTCTTAAGTTCACTTGGGCACATATTATATTATATATTTTCTGCTGTTTCTGTTTTGCTGAAAACTTAGAATCCTACTTTGTCCTTTGAAACCATTTTTCATCACATGTTCTACAAACAGACAACGTATAAAAAATAGGCATCCTATGCAATTATTACAGTTCTTGCCTGTCTCCTATGTTTCTCTTAACTGTGAATTATTTGGGTTCCTAAGAATATTTCCAGTTCTTTCCTTTAGGGAATCTCACCCCATTTTTAATTGTGATGAAGCAATGACCATATATTTCATTTTTGACAGCTGAGATGAAATTGGCCTTGTCAACATCACAACTAATATACTTTTGGCCTCTGAAACCACACAGATCTATCACAGAAATTAAATAAAATTTTCCCTTAATTATAGCACAATATTCAATTCAAAACAAAAGGAAAAGTAATTTGAAGTCAATCAACTTGTGTGTTGATAAATTCAACAACAAAAAAATTTTATAGGAAAAGAGAAAAATCAGTTTTATCAATTTGAAAAAGCTCTAAGCATATCTTGGATTTCATAACATTTTAGACTAAGAACCATAATGTGAGCTAATAACTTTTGAATATTCTAGATAACAGACATTTTTGTACAGCAATATTGATTATCATAAACTTCCACAAATGGACTTAAACTGTACACAGATAACCTATTTTCTTCTTTAGAGTATGAATGAATTTTTAAATATTTCTCTAGTACTTTGCCTTGGGCTTTCTTCTGAAAGAAAGCTAAGCAGACATTTCCTGAATAGTTTTATAGTGAGAAGGAAGAATGGAAACGACACTGAATAAAGCTAATGCAAACAAAACTTTGATTCACTATTTAAAGTTTCATGGAATCTAACCTTTTAAACTTGTATTTTGTAAGCACACAAATGACCTTTAAAACTAAGTGGTAAAGTCTGTTGTTAGATTCATTGTGGTTTGCCACTGGTGGTGGGTGTTGGATTTTTTTTTTTCTTGACATATCTTTAGAAATGCTTCTGTGTTCCAATAAATAGTGATTAAATAGCATAAAAAGGAAAAGAAAACCTGGTCAGAAGAATATTTCCTGTCTATGCACATCTTAATTTAAGCAGAAGATTGGAGGAATTTTCCAGGGATGCATTAAAAAGTTTGTCTTACAATATTCAGAAGCAGTGGTTCATTCACCTCTTGCTATTTAGGCTGTTTAGCATAGAAGTTAAGGGGGCAAGTGCGAAACTCTGAGATTGTATGTGCCTCTTTTCCAACACGTTAATTAGCTTTTCTAAATATTTTTTGTAATCTAGAAAGTGAAGCTAAGACTTGACATTCCTCATAGGGTCTCACTGAGGATCAAATGAGGCAATGTATGTAAATCAATTATTCTGGTACCTGGTTTATGCTCAGAACTCAATATATTTGAGTAATTATTATGGTATTATACAGAAAAACTCATATACAATGTTTTATAATTTAAAATTTTATAATTTCTGATATTTATGAAATTGTTGACATCTTTATGTTTCTGTATTTTCTTCTTTAAGTATATTGTGAGCATTGCCTCTGCATTGCTTTTCTTTTGAGTGGACCAATATAATGAACATAGTATGTATTCATTTTTTGACAAACATCATAACTTTGATAATAATGAAAATCATTGCTATTAAACAATTCAGTTAATGGCTACAAACAACATGAATTTCCCAGTACTCTTACTGATGGATTTTTTTGTCTTTTTTTCCCATAGTCTGGTCATTCATAAGAAGAAGCTGAGCTCTTGATGTCTGTCTTCCGATTCATGTGGTAAGTAATTTCTTAGAATTTTTTCTCTCCTACCATTTCCCCTTTGTTTCTAACTTTATTCTGATAGAAGTACTTTTCTTCTTCTTCTTCTTTACTGACATCCTAGATGATTGTACCAGTGCTACTCTTTGTGCTTAAACTCAGTGACTTTCTCCCACAGAAATAAAAACTATTTTAGAAGAAAAATTATATGTGGTGCATTACTACATTATATAGTTTATTTTATTTGGAGTAAACCCTGTTGAAGTGGAGCTCCCACATTGTGTAACTTATTAACCTCTAGAATTTCAAAGAAATTATACATAAGCATTTTTCTTTCTCCATTGTCAAATATTTATCCATGGTCATAACAACATTTGTATGGGATTATCGAGTTTTGTATATTTTATTCATATCCTATATCTTCTAAAGACAGTTACATAAAGCAATATATAAGTATGTATATGCATATATAGTATGTGTGTGTATATATGTATGTATTTATATGGCAAAATAATGTTTTGAATAAATATTCTTGAAAGAATCAGATAGAGTTTAAACAATCAAATATGAGTAGGCCATATTGGACACCCTTGGCTGTATTTAGGGATTGGTAGATATAAAGTTTCTGAGAAGAACTATTTAATTTAGTAATGGAAGTGAATACTTCTCATATTGTGAATCACAGGACAATGATAAGAAATATATTGATTTCTACTTTAATATGATCTCTGCTTTACTGGAAATTTGGAAAACTATAGAATCAGACAAAGTATGCAGTTAGGAGAACTAATTATAGTTATGGTTGGGAAGGATCTTCAGATGTTGTAGCTCAAGAATAACAAGAGAGGAAATTAACATGGGAGAGCACAAACACATATTTTGGGGACTGCAGGAAGAGGAGGTCAGGAGAACTGAAATTCCCAAAGGTAAAAATTAGCAAGCAAAACCTGAAGAGTCACAGAGGAAAATTTAGGTATCATGTATATATATTGAATGGAGGAGCAAAGTAAGTCTATTAACACAGATGTTGCATAATTTTGAGAAAGTAGTTCCTAACATTGAAGTATTTGATTATGTCCTGTATCTGTGTTCCTCGCTGGGCATGGGGAGTTCTGAATAAAAAGATACTAATTATAGCTGAAAAGAAACATAAAATTATTAGTATGTTCTTCTGGGTAAAGAAAGTTAGAGCTTCTCCCTGTGTCTCGCGTGTTCCTACAGAGACAAAAGATCATGAGTTAGAAATTGACAGCCACAGCACACAAGATGCATTTCTAATGGGCTTGTCCATAACAGGAAGAATATCCTAGATAAGACTGTGAAGTAAAGGGTTAAGATAAGACCTGAGTTATACACTTGATGAGAAACAGGAAGGAATACAGAAACTTTTCAATAGACATACTGTATTTCCCACATACAAATCTACTGAAAAGTCAGAATAGCTTAGGGCTATTTTATCACCAAAGCTATTTGTTTCTTCAAGAGTTATTTGAACTGCAGAGGATATATAACTCTAAAGTTCATTAGAAAGTTTGGACTCAAAGGAAAGGAGAAAGATTGTGTCAAGGTTACAGATAACACAGCATTTATTTATAAAGCATGTTTAATATTCCATGAGGACTAATGGAGAAAATATTAGCAAGAATGTGTACAGAATATTAATGGTACTCTTTTGAAGCAAAGGTCATTATAATTACTTTGAGAATATTCTAAAATGTTGTTTCTTTTTAAAATATTTTGAGAAAAAAATTTAAAGATTAAAAAATTGAAATTTTCTTAAATGGTAATTTAATGATTATAATAAACTATTATGCACATGTGGCAAAATATGAATTAATAGAGGAACTTCTTGAAAGTTTGCAGAGATATTAAGGTTTATGAGTCCAATGTCATCCAGATTCTCTCAGGATCAACACTACTTGGAAACTTAATAGAAATCGAAATTCTTGAGTTTCTCCCCAAATTTAGTGAATCAGATACTCTAGGGGTGAGTCTCAGCAATCTGTGTTTTATCAAGCTCTCCAGGTCATTCTTATACATGTTAAATTTGTAGAGCCACTAATCTACTACTATTGTACTTGAATTAGGGTTACAAGAAAAAAAATAACTGAGAACAATAGCAACAATAACAAAAACACTTAGATTAGATTTTCAGAATAACAGCAAATAATTAATATAAGCATGTCCCACATAGGGCATGGGTGATGTTAATACTAAAGCTCATTAATTATTTATCTGAAGTTCAAATTTAACTGAGTGTCTTATGTTTTATCTGGCAACCCTTACTTGAATGGCTAAGACTAGTGATAGGTCAGATAATGTAACCCTTTCATTTTGAACATGGAAATACTTCATGGTTTAAAAAGATGTTATAAACGACTATGTTCTAGAGTTGGTTTATTTCAAAAGGTGAGTCTGTGTGCAAGAAATATGTCGAATCCTTGCTCAGTGCTACTTCCTCTTCTATATACCCTAAACTCCATGAACGGTTGTCTTAGTCTGATTGGACTACCATTAAAAAAATACTATAGGTTGGGTGACTTAAAAAACAGAAGTTGGTTTCCTCACAATTCTCGAGACTGAAAGTCGGTGATCAGGTTTCCAATACGGTCAGTTTATGGTGAGATATCTCCTCTTGATTGGCACATGACGTTCTTGCTATGTTCCCATGTGGCAGAGAGAGAGAAAACAATCTCTCTAGGATCTCTTCTCATCATGAGAGTTCCAATTTCATGATCTCCTCTAAACCTCTAAACTTGATCACATCCCAAAAGTCCCATCTCCAAATACCATCTCATTGAGGGTCAGGGCTTCAACATACAAATTTTGGGGGACACAGTTTAGCCCACAGCAAGTGTTAATCTGTGTCTTATAAATGTATAAGAATTTCAACTTTGCTGTGAAAAATTATATCTAGAAATTTGATATAAAGAAAATAAGTGCAGAATTACCTAACAAAATATAGTATTTCTGAGAAAAATTCTGGAGTGTTTTTGATCTGAATTGCCCACATTCATGAAGTTCTAAACTGTACAACAGTCAATGAAGCCACATAATCCAGAGTATATATTGAATCTGCCTATATCGTGTAGACCAAAGTGCATATCAACTAACAAGGATTAATTTTTTAAATTAATAGGCTTTATTTTTTTGAGCAGTTTTAGGTTTGCAGAAAGTAGAATTCCAGTATACCACCCTTTATTTCCTCTGTATTATTAACATCTTTTTAAGTCAATGGACATATTTGTTACAATTGATAAGCCAATATTGATACATAATTATTAACTAAGTTTCCTGGTTTATTAATGTTCAGTCTTTGCAGTTTATATTCTGAGTTTTGGCAAATGTATAATGCCACATATCCATCATTACGTTATTGCTTTAAACTCCCCTGTGCTCAAGGATTCATTTCTAAACTAGATGTTTTAAGTGATTGCAAAGTGAAGTCGTTACTGCAGATATCTAAAAAGAGTTACTTGAATAGAGAAAGAGAAACAGCTTTAATTCTTATTCCCACAGAAGCAATTTCTAGAGTTGTACATTTGTTACTGCATTCTTATTTCCTTTTTATTTTCAGTAAGTTCATGGCCCTAAATTATATGAACTTTAGAGATGAAATTTTTCATCTCCCAAAATTCACCCTGAGTACCACCAAATAAAATCAAACACAGAAAATAAGAATAATTAAAAGGATTCAAGTAAAATCAGAATCTTCCTCTCTGAGTCTTTTGGCTGTACTAAGTGATGTAGAGCAGAAATTTATGCTACTTTTCTAATAGTAAAGCAATCTTTTTTATTTGCTGTATTCAAGCACTAGCATCTGGTTGGTTACATTTCAGCTAAATTTCATGTTGTTAATAGTCTGTTCAAAACAGCCACTTCAAAGATTTCTTTCTGCAGCCGTGTTTGATATTGGTATTTGTTCTTAGTCCTTTGTGGGGTGCATTAATTGGATCATTTTACACTAATCGAAACTGTTTGCCAAACAGTTACTTTGACAATTTGGAATGGAATTTCTATGTTTGCCTTGCATGCAGGCTCAGTCTGGATCAGGGTAGATACCAGAAAACTGATAGATATGCATTCTTCTTTTACCACTCTTCAATATTTTAACTTCATGGTTAATTATGTTCAATCTGCATACCTTTATAGATAATGGGAAATTTTAATTACAAAACTTCTTTTTATTTTTGTACCTTTCTAGTTCTGCTGGCTAGAAAACTATAACTATTTGGGTCACTGTACTTTTTTTCTTTTAGATTTTATTGGTTATTTAAGTTCTAACAGAAAAAAAGAAAAAAACTCATCTCTTTTGTCTAATAAAAACATTGTCAAATAAAACTGAGCTAACTTTGAGACACACTAATTACTTTCAAACATTGAAATCTAGCATATATTTTTGAAGGAAAATTTGAGCTGTGATTTAGATTATTAAAAACATTCAGTTAAGCTACAAAATGATATTCAGGAAACAATTCACGGACATTCAACAAAGAAGTATACAGTCACAGAATATTAAATATTACAAAACATAACATGTTAAAAATTCACTAGTGTTGCTTTTAGGTGAGTACATTGTGAAATTTGAGAGTTCAGGGTATTAGCATTGAAGGGGACTATTAATATTTTTAAATGACACTCTCTTAAATCACATTAGTTTTTACTCACCAATATACAGTTAGTATTATATAAGTTTTGCTTGACAAATGAGGTTAACCTTTGACAAAATTAACAGGGAAATTTGTCAGCAACAATTACATGAGCTTATAATTAGATTTTAGATCTATATTTATTTTGAATGTCTCTTTGCTTATCACCAGTGCACTCATTTCTTCTATCAGACTAATTTTAATCAATGTAGAATGCTTATAATACACAGATATTTTCTCAAATAACTTATCAATTTGGTTGATATGATTGAATCAGCTGTCTTCTCTCTCAATGCACAGAAATTCTATATTTCTCTATACCATTAAGTATCACAGTCTAATCCAGAAAGTAGACCATCATGGTTATACTGTCTTCGATTTTCACTCTCACTTTTTAAATTTATTTTTAAATCTAGGATGTATTTGTTCATTTCAAATTAAAAAAATGTCCTGCTTTCTTTGGAACATGATTTATACCACATTTATTTTTAGAACAGAATAAGGAATGATTCTACTCTTTTCTCTAAAACAGCATGTCCCTAGTGTATTCAGTAGAATGTGGTCAAATATATTATGGAAACATATCATGTGTTTTTCATCTCATCCAGGTCCACTGTTAACATAGTAAAGATTCTGATTAAAATGCAAAAAAAAGAATTGTGATTAATACATAATTTACTGAACACATTTACTTTCCAACATTCCTCTCTCCTATCTCTTTAAGGAGACATTAACATTATGCAGCATCCGTGGATCATGCTGCTCTTCATATTGACAGAGTAGTGAGTAAAGAACACAGGATTCTGCTTTCTAACTGGATATGTTGATGTTCTTAAGTCATTAAACTACCTAGCTAACATGAAACATGGTTTAATCTTTCTTAGGGTGCTCTGCAAAACCAAAGTATGCCTATATGCTTTGTAAGTAATTAATTCTGAAAAACACTGAATAAAAACCACGGGATAAGTTCGGTGGACAACCATAGCCCCCCACCATAAAATCTATTTTAGCACTTACCTATTGCTTTCATAAAGATAAAAACACTTTCCCTAAAGCCCTTAATATTTAAAATAGAACCATACTAAATGAAGCACTAAAAACATAAGAATAAAATTACTCTTAGACACAAAGACTAGAAGATAAGAAAGATGAATACATATACCCAATTCCCAGAAGAACTGTGAACTTCTTAAAACTACTCCACTCAGAAATGAGTAAACAAATGTTAGAGAACCGGCAGGAGAAATCCTAAATCCAAAAATCCAGCTCTAAAACTTGATAGTTTGTTTCCATTGGATAACTAGCTGACACCTCTAAATGTGAGCTATATAATGTGTACACAAATAGAAATCAAATCATCAGTTAATTTGGACTTTAGCTGAGATTATTGATGTACTTAGCACAGTACCTGGCACATGGTAATCATACATTTTATTAGTTATCATAATGAAAATCCATTATAGCAGTATGTCAACAATATAAATATTCTGTGCTCTTAAGGAGGCAGGTTTCCAAGACTCTCCCTGGCAAGAAATTGCAAGAGAGGGATAATTCTTTCAAATACTTGAGAAGTTTTTCTGTACATTTGCTGTTTGCTATTGGAGGCTTGGGTAAATTTTATAAGTGATAATTTGCTAATAAGGAAATGATTGTGCCACACCCTACATTAACTATACTTCTTAAGAGCAGAAAATAGGTGCTCAAGTCACATCTCTCTAGAGCCAAGGCAACCTAAACCTAGGGTGGTTTCTGTGGCATTTATTAAAATGAAATTACCAAGGGAAGCACAAAAAGACAGCTATTGGTTTCATTTTTGTACTCTACCTAACAGCTGTAAGGGTCACTTTGGACTAAAATATGTTTGTAATGTATGGCTTCTAAAGAGAAATAAGAAGTTATGAATTCCTATAATTAAAGTGTTCTCTATGCTCACATAGAATATGAAAAAGCTCTGAAATATGTTTTACCAGAGAGTATAAATTGTCACAAAACAGAATGAAAAAAAATGAAAAAGGTACCACAGGTATATATTAATAAAGTATACAGTTATAAAAAGTATTAATAGATTACAGATCAGAAAGAAAGAAAATTTTATTGATTTGAGTCCCCTCCCTTTTTTTCTTGATGAGTCTGGCTAAAAGTTTATCAATTTTGTTTATCTTCTCAAAGAAGCAGCTTTTAGTTTTATTGATCTTTCATATTGTTTTATTCATCTCTATTTCATTTATTATTGCCCTGATCTCTATGATTTCTTTCCTTCTACTAACTTTGGGTTTTATTTGTTCTTCTTTCTCTAGTTGCTTTCAGTGTTTTGGTGTAAGTTTAAGTTGTTTAATTGAGAGTGTTCTTGTTTCTTGAGGTAAGATTGTATTGCTATAAACTTCCCTCTTAGAACTGCTTTTGCTGAATCCCATAGGTTTTAGGTCATTGTGTTTTCATTGTCATTTGTTTGTATGTATTTTTTATTTCCTCTTTGATTTATTCAGTGATCCATTGGTTATTTAGTAGCTTATTGTTTAGCCTCCATGTGTTTGTGTTTTTTCCAGTTTTTTGTTTTTTGTTTTTTCCATAATTGATTTCTAATCTCATAACATTGTGGTTGGAAACGATGCTCGACATGATTTCAATTTTCTTAAATTTACCAAGGCTTGATTTGCGACCCAAGGTGTGATCTGTCCTGGAGAATGTTCCACGTACACTTGAGAAGAAAGTGTATTCTGCTGCTTTTGGATGGAATGTCTTATAAGTATCAATTAAGTATATCTGGTCTAATGTGTCATGTAAGGCTTGTTTTTCTTAATTTTCTGTCTGGATGATCTGTCCATTGGTGTAAGTGGGGTGTTAAAATCCCCCACTATTATTGTGCTACTGTTGCTTTCCCCTGTTATGGCTGTTAGCATTTGCCTTATGTATTGAGGTGCTTCTATGCTGCTATGCACCTGAAAATAACACAACATTGTAAATCAATTATACTCCAATAAAAATTTTCAAAAAAGATAGAGAGGAAGAAGAAATATGAAATATTTAAAATTTACAATAATTATAAGCATGTAGCAGTATTTCAAGTTCTTTGAATCAGTTATGACATAGCCAGAGAGAATCAAAACCATGAATTGATGACTAATGTGTGTAATTAGAGAAAAGAGCAAATATAAAACAATCATGGACTCCTAGAGACACATGAATACTCCAGTGCCTCATAGTAAAGGACAGGCTGTGATAAAACACTGAACAATGAGTAGAATCCAAGTTCTTGTGGATTGAAAAATCATGGAACTGACTTTAGGAAGAAAAAAGAAAAATGAATCTAGCCACTATCCTTCTGGATGAGACAGATATGTTGGTATAGAGTTTTAACCCATTCCATTAGGAAGAAAATGTTTAACAACTTGGTAAAAGTCTGTGCCCTCTCCCCTCTCCTATTCCACATTTTACCAATAACTCATTAAAGACATGCAAAGCACACTCATGATTTTTTACATAGTTATTGACTATTACCCACTGTGTACATTTCACACCCATGACTCATTTATTTTGAAACTTCAAGTTTGTATCTCTTAATCTCCTCACCTATTTCTTTTTTCCTCCACCCTCATCCCTTCTGGCAACTACCTATTTGTTCTTTGTATCTATAAGTCTGTTTCTGTTTTGTTATGTTTGTTCATTTGTTTTGGTTTTTAGATTCCACATGTAAATGAAGCCATGCAATATTTGTGTTTCTCTGACTTATTTCACATATCATAATTCCCTCTAGATCCATTCTTGTTATTATAAATAACAGGATTTTATTTTCTTTTTATGGCTAATATTCCATTGCATGTGTGTGTGTGTGTGTGTGTGTGTGTGTGTGTGTGTGTGTGTCTGTTTATGACATGTTCTTTATCCATTCATCTGTTGATGGACAGTTAGGTTACTTCCATATCTTGGGTATTGTAAATAATGCTGCAATGAACAGAGAGGTGCATATATCTCTTCTAATTAGTGTTTTCATTTTCTTTGGATAAATATCCAGGTGTGGAAATGCTGGGTTGTATGGTAGTTCTATTTTTAATTTTTTGAGAAATCTCCATACCTTTTTTTCCATTGTGCCCACATCAGTTTACATTCCCACCAACAGTGCATGAGGGTTCCCTTTTCTCAATGCTTCTTATTTGTTGTCTTTTTGATAATAGCCATTCTGACAAGTGTGGTTTTCATTTGCATTTCCCTGATGAAGAGCGATGGTGAGCATCTTTGTCTGTGCCTGTTGACCATTTATATGTCTTCCTTGGAAAAATGTCTATTCAGATTCTTTGTCCATTTTTTAAATTGGGTTGATTGTTTTTTTGACGATGAGTTGTATGAGTTCTTTGTGTGTTTTGGATATTAATCTCTTATCAGAGATATTATTTGCAAATATATTCTTCCATTCAGTAGGTGATCTTTTTGTTTTATTGATAATTCCCTTCACTGTGCAAAAGCTTTTTAGTTTGATGTAATCCCATTTGTTTATTTTGTTTTTGTTTCTCCTGACTGAAGAGACATATTCAAAAAAATATTACTAAGACCGACACCAAAAAGCTTACTGCCCATGTTTTCTTCTTGAAGTTTTAGTTTCAGGTCTTTAATCCATTTTGAATGTATTTTTGTTTACAGTGTGAGAGCTGAGTACAGTTTGATTCCTTCTTATGTAGCTGTTCATTTTTCCAAGCACCATTTATTGAAGAGGCTGTCTTTTCCTTATTGTACATTTTTGCCTCCTTTGTCATAGATTAATTGGCCATATCATTAATTGGGCTCTTTGTTCTGTTCCATTAATCTATGTGTCCGTTTTGGTGCCAATACCATATTGTTTTGATTACTGTAGCTTTGTAATATAGTTTGAAATCAAGGAGCATGATACATCCAGGTTTGTTCTTCTTTTTCAGATTGTTTTGGCTATTTGAGGTCTTATATGTTTCCATAAAAATTTTAGAATTATTTGTTTTAGTTCTGTGGACAAAGCCATTGACATTTTTAAATTATGTTAAATAAGAATGGAGAAATGCATTAATATCAGTACCAATAACCAAAAGATCATAACTAATTAGAAACAATGGTCAAAATATAACAAGATTAAATTTCATGAAGATAAATGAAATTTTTCCTACTTGAGGAGGAGGGAAGCTGTTCTTCATTTATAGTAGCTATTTGGAAAGTGTGCATCAAACTTTCAATTAATCATAAATTTTGTGTGATTTAAAAGTGAAATATAACCATGAAATAAGCTATTTTTATCTACCTTAACATATATATCCTGAATGAGAAAGCTGATAGGCCTGCCTTCTGAGAATGCTATTAACCTTATTTGAAGAATTATGTTACATTTTTGGTAGGAAATTTTAAGAAAAATGTAGAAAATTCAAATGCATTCACACAGTAACAAGGGTGGTAATGCAACTCAAAAGCATGCCTTATTAATAAAAATAAACTAAAGGTAAGATTTGGGGAAGGAAAGCCAACACAGGAATACTCAGATATTGAGGAATGTCAAGTAAAATTATTACATTTGTTTTCCTTTACCAAGGATAGGAAGTAGAAATGACAAATGGAACATAGAAACAAATTTTCACTCAACATCAAAAATAGTTCTCTATTACAGTTGTGTAAATAGGGAATTTTCTACTTAGAAGATACCCAAAAGTAGTTTGTAAAACAATTCGGCAATTAAATAGAGAAGATAGAAGGTGGTGGGAGAAGATAATCTGCATTTTTCCTTCTTGTCCTAAAATTCTATGATTCTGTGTTAATCCAATAAAGTAGATCAGAAGATGCTGAAAGATTTAGCTCAGGACCTTACACTAGGAAGGTAAACCCTGAAGAAAGACATTATAAAATGTCTTCACTGAAAGCAATAGCCTGTGTCTGAGAATAAATGAATTATTATAATTTCTGAGAAGAAAAGTTTGTCATACTAAATCAAAACTTTTAATAGGTGTGAAAGAAAAAATGTTGAGTGAAAAGTTTACTTGATTGTAATGAATGTTACTAAGTTCAGTAGGTATGGAGATATTAAAATCACAATCCTTTATGTCCAAAGTAGACATTGCATTTCCCTAGTGGCCTTTTAAATTTACACCATGAATCGATGATCTCTGAAGGCCTTGCGATTTCTAATGTTTTATGCTTCTGTGATCTGTTGTCATTCTGTGATATAATGATTTAAAATAGACTTCACCAAGAAGAGTTTTTTTCTCAATTATGGTTTATCAAAGACTTTCTTGTTCCCTACCTGTTACTGATGACCCAACATAACAACCAACTGAACATTTTGAATTCTCATGTTTCAAATATTTGACATCATATTGGTAAAGTTTTAATCCCTTTGAATTAATTTTCTTATCTTTAAGATTGATGTTACCTATATGTCTTTTGGAAAGTTTCTAAGTACTAAAAAATATCTCTTATGAAGTCTTTTGGAAAAAGGAAGCATATAGAAAATTCTATTAATGACATTTTTATTAATCCTGATACTTCTGTGAGAAGTATATCCTTGATATGCAGGTGAAAGAGGATTATATAGCCAAGTAGTAAGCCAGAGCATTTCAATATAGCTTAGGAAACTATAGCAAGAGTTTCTTTTCTGATTAGGTTTACTATTTGCTGAGAATTGCTCTTGTTAGAAATAATCCCACAAACAGATTTAAGAATTCTTTTTAGGAAATATAATAATAAAAAAATAAAAGTAAAAATAAGGTAGTCCTCACATAAACCTATGAAACCAAGTTACAGAGAATCAACATCCATGTAATAGACTAGCCTTAAATAATGTTTGATTGGAAAAATAGGATACAAATAATTTAAACTTTTGAATGATTAGTTTTAATTTGATGTATATATATCATGAATATTGACTAAAATATTCTAGGCAGCAATATGCCTTTTTAATATAAAATTAATATAAATTTATCATTAGATATTTGCAATTATCTTTTGAAGATAATTTTTCATTCACATGTTTTATTTCTCTATGCTTATTTAACATAAATGATGTATATAACACTTCTAGAATTTTGAGACCAGCATAAAATTTAGTGCTCGTCCTAAAAGTGCTTCATATTTATTGAGAAATAAATTTGAACTCTGAAATGTTTAAAATGAAGGAATTGATTATGTTCACAGTGCTTGACATATATATACTTAGGTGTTCAGGTTAAACCTCATGCATTATGTAGTAATTTGCTTCATAAGAATATCAATTTTCTTTGTTAAGGAATCTTACTTAAAACAGAATTGATCATATATTTATTTTACGTTCGGTAGTGTACATATGTCCATGCCACTCTCTCACTTTATCACAGTTTACCCCTCCCCCTCCCCATATCCTCAAGCCATTTCTCTAGTAGGTCTGTGTCTTTATTCCCATCTTGACCCTAGGTTCTTCACGACATTTCATTTTTTCTTAGATTCCATATATAT
>RJWK010004640.1:40379-58732 GCA_004363435.1 Platanista minor | reverse complement strand
GATTAAAATGATGATGCTCCTATTTACAAAAGCAATCTAAAGGTCCACTGACAGATGAATGGATAAAGAAGATGTGGGGGGTGTATATATACATATATACTATGGAATATTACCCAGCCATAAAAAAGAATGAAATGACACCATCTGCAGCAACATGGATGCACACAGAGATTATCATACTAAGTGAAGTAAGTCAGAAAGAGAAAGACAAATACCATATGATATCACTTATATGTAGAATCTAAAATATAACACAAATGAACTTATTTATGAAACACAAACAGATTCACAGATATAGAAAACAGACCTGTGGTTGCCAAGGGCAGGGGGAGAGGTTGGATTGGGAAGTTGGGGTTAACAGATACAAACTATTATATATATAATGGATAAACAACAAGGTCCTAATGTATAGCACAGGGAACTATATTCAGTATCCTGTAATAAACCATAATGGAAAAGAATATGAAAAAAAAAATGTGTATGTATAACGAATCACTTTGCCGTACACCAGAACTAAGGTAACATTGTAAATCAACTACACTTCAATAAAAAATAATTTTAAAAAAATGATGTTGCGGGCTTCCCTGGTGGCACCGTGGTTGAGAGTCCGCCTGCCGATGCAGGGGACATGGGTTCGTGTCCCGGTCTGGGAAGATCCCACATGCCGCAGAGCGGCTGGGCCCGTGAGCCGTGGCCGCTGAGCCTGCGCGTCCGGAGCCTGTGCTCCGCAACGGGAGAGGCCACAGCGGTGAGAGGCCCGCGTACCAAAAAAAAAAAAAAAAAAAAATGATGTTGCTCAAAATAATTCAGTATATTTACTATTTGAACTAAAATAAGTTTCTCAAATTCTAAACAACCAAGACCTTAGAATAACAGTACAGACATTTGTTTAATGTTTGGTTACATACCTGACAACATACTAAGAAGATGAAGAGAGTTATAGCAGTCCATAGTACCTTCTCTCTAAACTGGATCTGTGCAAGAAAACAAAGAATGATCAACCAAAACCAAGAAATAGCAAGTATAAAGAAAAATCCATATTAAACCTTAACCAGCATTCCCCATCATGACATGCTCCTATTATTTACTCTTAAAATACTCTCGCCCTAGTTAGTAGTAGCTAAAGCAAACAGCTAAACTTCTCAAACATCTTTCTTTACTTTTTCGACAATCAAGTACAACTTAAATACAGGCTGGCCTCAAGGCATTGTACCACATTAATTGAGACTGAAAAGGATGAAAAGACACAGATCTAATATGCACACACTTAGTTAACACTGTATTGTGCAAAGCTAGGACTGCCTGTAATATTATTCTGTGAATGTTTCATAGAATATGAAAAGCTAAAGTTTCTTGGGATGCCTTACATGTAACTGGAACAACTATTTTTACAACCTCAAAGCAATAAAAAAAGAAATATACTTCTAAATAAAACAGTAAGTTTAACAGAAGAATTACTTAGCTCTTTTTAGTCCCTATTCTGGTTAGTTCCATGCAAAATTGAACATACAATAAAAGAACTGACCAGTTTGGGATTAACAATATTTCTGGAATTGAAATGCCTCAGTTCCAAAAGCATACAATGATGGAAGAACAATTAGATGTGGTCGATATCTTCCGAATGCACTTCTGTGATTTTTTTCTTTGCATTCAACGAATCAAGAAATGGGAGGTATATACCTGCACAGCTGCAATCCATTTATGTGAAAGAGTTGTACTTATCAAAACTGACCCAAAAGACTGGGTCATTCCTAGTGTGGTAGACCACAATGGACAGGACAATACTATATCTTATAACACACAGACCAAAGAAACACTTGGTTTGGAAATGTTACAACTTAAAGAACAGTCATTTTTGAAACCATGAGATAAACCAGATTTAAAAGGTCTACACTAATTTTATTCACTTTGTGCCTCTTGCAAGGAGAAGGAACAGGTAATATTTTTCCAATTACAACCAGAAAAACATTGGGGAAAATAAATCAATCTAGATAGTTTAACAGAATAAGTCATTTAGCTACCCTCTATATTACTAAAATATTATACTTACTTTCCTTTCAGGTTTCTGAATTTCTGGTAGAACTGCACAGAAAGGTTTGATAACTTCTAAAAATTTGACTGTTAAAAAGTAAAAAAAGAATAAATGTCCCTATTACAAAGTTTTTAAAAAGAGATGTATCTTTTCACAGAATCAAATACAAATGTTTTTTTAATGGCAATCCATCCCATCCACACCCCCCAAAATGAATTAACCATAATGCTCTCCATTTCAAATACATAAGGGAAGAGAAATAATTCATGGGACAAAGAAGCCCAAAGTGTTTAAGGGCTGGTCAGCAGAAGCAAAGTAATACAAGTATCCTTGTACCACAATTTTGCTTCCTCATTCTTGAATCCCACCCTTTTTATATATACAGAAAAGGAATAATTCAGTGAGCACCACTACATCAAAAAGAGCAAATGCAGTGTACTCACAAGACCATGCATTACAGAAGGAAATAGGACATATCAGAGAAGGAAAGTACAACAGGAAATGGGCTGTAACTGCAGGACCGACTTAATTTGGGACTGAAAAATGCTGAAATGCATAAATAAGATCACGGAACAACCTTCTATAGGTAGGTTTTCAAAGTACTGTATGCAATCTCTACTTCATTTCACTAAGTCGCTATTCATTGTTTGGTCGCTCTCCCACAAAAGGATCTCAAAGTACTTGTGTATGTACAATCATCAGCCCAGAGAATGACAACTACATTTCATTAGAAAGTACTGTTTTCCCAGACAACTCATAATATTGAAAAGATAAACCAAAGTCCTTTAAGGATAGGCACTCTCTTCTGGCACGGCTTAAGTCAAAGAACTGAAGGATGAAGATAATCTCTCAGTCTTTGCCAGCGTCTATAATGCACAGAAACACAAAAAGCCACAACTAGGTATTAGTTACGATCATCTTCCCTTACAAACACTGGATTTTGAATATATGAACATCAGGATATTATTTTTAAACTGACATGGGTAATTACACTTCAGCAGTTAGCCAAAAGTTGACCACACTATCATTTTTTTCTTTTTTTTTTTTTAATTTATTGAAGTATAGTTGATCTGACTATACTATCTTTTTATAAAACCTCTCAAAATGATGGCAGCCACTGATGTTTGACAGAATTCAGAAATTCTCATGGGCAGATGTTTGTTACCCAAGTACCATTTCAGACGATCTGGAAAGCAAATCTGAATTATGAAAGTGTTCATCTCTAATGTACAACCAATGTCAATCACATCGGGAAACTTCCTAGAACCCCTTTACCCCTTTTCCTTCCCACTTCCATCCAAGCTACCCTCCCTGACCTCTTGGCTTACGATCATCTGTGTTGGAGTATTTATGTAAAAAGCAATGCTTTGTTGTCTGCCACTTGTCTATTCTTGTGCTGCAGAATTTAACCCATTATACTGCTAATTCAAGACCAAGGGTCTCCTCTACTTCCTTTCCAGCTTCCCCCAAATGTCCACTAGTTAGCTACCTGGCCAGTGGGTGCACAGCTTGGGTTTGCGGGAATCCACTCATACAACAGTCACCCCAACAGCTATGTGAAGGTTCCTGGTGTTGAGGGTTTGGGAGAGGGCCCTCAAAGGATCCCCATTATGCAAGGCCTTGTCCCTAAGGCTTACACAACCTGAGATCCGCTGAGTTTTCAGTACACGCTACAGAATGACTAAAATGAAAATTTTAAAGAAAACTTTATGCCACCAATCGCCTCCTTTCCTCCCCGAAACTACACGCCATGCATCACTTTTTAAAAAATGAAACAAGTCAGGGACCTTCATTCATCACAACATGCCAAGGATCGGTGATTTGGGACTAAAAATACGAGTTTCCTAAGCTCCTGAAAAATTAAAAGTGGTCCAGGTTTCCCCTGGTTCCCTAACTCCCCCCGCCCCCAAAACCAACGGCCTCTCCGCGCCGTGCGCCGCTCCTCACCACCCACCGAGATGCGCAGACCCCGGACCTCCGGGTCCCGGCCCCGCAGCCGGCCCGGGCGAGGCCTCGCACGGCTGGAGTAGCCTCCGCGGAGGCCCCCGGCTCGCGCCCTCCTCAGCGGCCCGGCGCAGCCCGCGGCTCCCCGGCCCGCGGGCTAAGCGACCCCGGGTGGTCACCTGCCCAACCGCCCGCGGCCCGTCGGCGCCCGCGCCCCCGGCGAGGGCCTTGCCGCTGCTACTCACTGCCCATGGCGGCTGCTAGAGCGGCCCGGCGGGGCCCTGCGACCTCGGCGCGGCCTTCGCTCGGGTCCCGCGACTCGGGCCTCGGAGCCCGCTCCCAACGCGCTCCGGCCCGCCCCGCGCAGGCTCCGCCCAGGTCCACGTGACCCGCGAGCCCACCCAGCCAGGCCCTGCCAGGCCCCGCCCCCCAACAACAGCCAGGCCGTTGGCCGCCGGCGCCGGTGACGTCCGCCGCGTTGCCATGGCCGCCACCGGCTCTCCCGTGGGCGTCATCCCGTGGGTGCCGGGAGCTGGGAGTCTCTGTGAGGTCAGGGCCGCCAGGGCCTTTCTGCTCTGAGTACCTTTCCGAGCTCAGTGTCCAGCAAGGGCTGTCTCCTCGACCGCGGCTCCCGGGCGCCCCGCGGGGCAGGTCAGGACCCAGCCAGAGCGGCCGCCCCAGGAGCGCGGTCCGGGGTTCGATACCCAGGACTGGGGCTGAGACGCCCCCAGAGCCGGCGTGACCCAAACAACCTTTTTATTTTGTTTCCATCTTATTGGAACCACTAGGAAGTTTTCAGAAATTTGTGACTCTTTGTCTATAGTTAATAGCTTCTGAACTCTCCACTATCTAGTACTTTTTTTTCTTTGGCTTCGCGGAGCAGCTTGCGGCATCTTAGTTCCCCCACCAGGGATTGAATCCGCAGTGAAAGCGGGGAGTCCTAACCACTGGACCGCCGGGGAATTCCCTCCACTGCCTACCACTCACGCTCCTTTAGCTTCTCCGAAATACATCAGGGTTTTGTCCCTCTGGGCTAGTCTATTTTGTCTCCTCTTGGACGGCGTAGTGTAAGGGAACGCATGCAGTCTTAGGAATCTAATGGCCGTACATTAGATTCTTAATTCCTAATGTATTAGGCCGTACTTTTTAGTCCCTCCTACTTTTTTTTTTTTTTTTTTTTCGTGGTACGCGGGCCTCTCACTGTTGTGGCCTCTCCCGTTGCGGAGCACATGCTCCTGACGCGCACGCTCAGCGGCCATGGCTCACGGGCCTAGCCGCTCCGCGGCATGTGGGATCTTCTCCGACTGGGGCACGAACCCGTGTCCCCTGCATCGGCAGGCGGACTCTCAACCACTGCGCCACCAGGGAAGCCCCCTCCTACTTCTTAATGGCTTTAGGCAATTAATTTTTCTGAGCTACATCAATAAAATAAGGATAATGATAGCCACCACCTACAGGTGTTGAAAACTAAATGAACGAAGAGATTGACACATGGAAGGCCCTCAAATTTATTTTCCTTACTCAAATTTTAAACCCCTGAAATATAACTTCTGCTCTAACAACTGCTGAAACAAGCTATTTCAAACGACACTTAATGACTTATAATCACCAAATCCAATGATCTATTCTAATGCTTAGATGTATGTCTAAAAAAGAAGCAAAGTACACACACACACACACACACACACACACACACACACAGCCTCCCCTTGACCACACTGTAGCCAGGCTCCTCTGAGCCCTTTCTCCTTACCCTGGCCTATAAAGAGGTGGAACAAGCACCACACAGTTCCACCCTAGGCTGTCCGTAGCCCCCTTTAAATATCTGCCTGGGAAAAGCTCAAGGCGGCCAAAAGAATTTATCGTTTCTTCCAGCCAACACTTGAAGGCAGGATCTCTGGCTCCCAGCCTCTCTGGAAGGATAGGAACTTAACTTCCATTAGCACCAGTTAACAAACCTGGATGGGTTTCACATGGACCAAACCTTCCAGCTTTTTTCACTTAATTTTTCACTTTCCTGACTCTACTGAGCCTCCACTCTCTGCCCTCTTCCTATTCTCTCACTCTCCTCTTAAAAGGCCAGTCACTTTTGTCCAAATCAAAGTTGGGTTTAATTCACACTGGATTCTTTTCCCTAATGCAATGCATAGTATATTACTGAATAAAATCTGTCCTTAGCACTTTAGTGTCCAGCTGTGTTTGTCTTTAAACAAAGTTATGTACATATACATACACGCACATACATATATATATATATATATATATATATATATGGCATATATATATATGGCAATTTAGGCTGGGCTTGCATGAGTCTCTGTTCCACTTGGGGTCATCTGCAACAGGTCCAAGGCTGGGGACTTGAATTATCAGAAGGCACTCTCACTTACAAGTCTGACATTTGATGCTGGCTGTCAGCTAAGACCTCAGCAGAAGCTGTCAGCTCCGATATCTCCACGTGGCTCCTCCATGTGGCCTGGGCTTCCCCACAACATGGCAGCTGGGTACCAAGGCATGTCCTTGGAAGTGACCCAGCATCACTTTCAGTGCATTGCATTTACAGAGGAAGCCACAAAGTCTTGCTCAACTTCAAGAGGGAAGGGAAATAGACTCCACCTCCAGGTGAGGATGTGGTAAGATTCTGAAAAAGCTTGTGGGACACAAAATACGGCTCTGGCCTTTTGGAAAATGCAATCTGCCATAATCATCACTGCATACCCTATGACTTCATTCTTCTATCATTCTACTTTGTTTTAGTCATTTTCATACTTGCCTAATCTCCCCTAGTACACCATAAACTTCTGGATAGCAGGGGGGTCTTATTTAATTTTTGTATCATTTTCAGTTACCTTCAAGTATTTGACTTAAATACAGTTTTGACACTAGATTGTGAACTAATTGTGTGAATCCTTTCAATAAAGATGAACTAAATTGAAAATCTAATTGACAGGAGAAGAGTGGCCTGTACCTCTCTCTCTCTCTTTTTTTTTTTTTTTAACTTTTATTTGCATTTATTTTTTGCGGCATTTATTCCCGGGCCAGAAGTTTTTGTTTCTTCAGTTTCTTCTGGGATATTTTTCTTCTGGGCAACCTCCTCTTCTAGTTTAGGAACAATCTGTTCTTTTACAGTAAGGATCATCTCAATGTGGCAGGGAGAGCTCATGTATGGTTGATCCAACCATGAGCTCTGTAAGTCCTGCACCACATTGTTGGGGCTTTGTTCACCTGGATTTGCTCAATGACCAGAGAATCTACATCTAAGCCCTTAAGTTCAGCCTTACTCTCTGCATTTTTGAGCATGTGCAGTAAAAATTCAGCACTCTTTTTGGGCCACCGACCCTGGGTCCAGCCCCGCTCTTTGGCCTTGGCACACCTACCAACTCCACCACTGTAACAATAGAATGGCACACATTGCTTCTTTAAAGTGACATCCTTCAGATACTTGGTGGCTTTTTGGATATGCATACACGTATTGGCCTGGGCAGTTTCACGAGTGTTCTTAAAGTGAACATGAAGATTTGAACCTCTTAACTTGCATGATTTTGTGGGATTTTCTGGGTCAAGTGAATAGTGAACCATTTTTAGAGGTCACCTCAGGCCCCTTACCAGAAAAGTTCTCTCTTTACTACCTGTTTCTGGGACAGCTCGCTGGTTCAAGGAAAAGCCTGGGAACAAGCTGGGAATATACACTAGATAACTTTTGTGAATTCCCTTTCCAAGATTCTTCAGTCTTTCTGCTACTACTTGCCACTCAGGACTTTTCCTTGCATAACCACAAGACTCCACCTAATCTACATCTATCAGGAATATCACTCTATCATGACCTTCCCCCCCCTTTTTTTTTTTTTTTTGCGGTACGCGGGCCTCTCACTACTGTGGCCTCTCCCGTTGCGGAGTACAGGCTCTGGACACGCAGGCTGAGCGGCCGTGGCTCAGGGGCCCAGCCTCTCCGCGGCATGTGGGATCTTCCCGGACTGGGGCACGAACCCGTGTCCCCTGCATCGGCAGGTGGACTCTCAACCACTGTGCCACCAGGGAAGCCCCCCCTTCCCCCTTGTTTTAAGCACATTCAGCAAGAATCTCTCTCTGCATGTAAAATACTTTGTCTTCTCAGATTATTCGTCCATTGGGGCAGTGGGCAACCCATTTTATCTCTAAATTTCATGTGCTTCTAATGTCCAGAACAATGCCATATATGCAACACGTGTTCAATAAACTATTTATTGAGGAAATACCATTCTACTCCTACAGGATCATATCTTATCTTTGTTCCATTATAGCTGGTTCTTCATGTGAGTCAGAGAAGACACAGGGAAACAACACTAAAGTAGTATACTTTTATTAAAAGTTTGCTAAAATTAACTGATTTTGCAGCTGGCCGTGGGGAAATAACAGTCTGCTTTAGATTGTGCTTTATCAGATTTAAATACAAACATGACAGTGAATTACTACTTCCAAAGAATAATTTAGGAATTGTCTACTTGTGTAATAGTGTGTTACAAATGTTGAGGATTTAAACATTTTGTCCAGAGACGCAAGAGGGAGGAGATATGGGAACATATGTATATGTATAATTGATTCACTTTGTTATAAAGCAGAAACTAACACCATTGTAAAGCAATTATACTCCAATAAAGAGAAAAAAAAACAAAAAAACACATTTTGTCCAAATTTCCCAAAACTTTAATAGTTTTAGCCTGAATCCTCTGAGAAGCTGAAAAATGTAAACCAAATATTCAAGTACGTCTAAGAGAAATTAGGTAAATCTTTTGGAACCTCAAGACCCAAGTCTTTTTTCTTTTTTTTTTTGCGGTACACGGGCCTCTCACTGTTGTGGCCTCTCCCGTTGCGAAGCACAGGCTCTGGATGCACAGGCCCAGCGGCCATGGCTCACGGGCCCAGCCACTCCGCGGCATGTGGGATCTTCCCGGACCGGGGCACGAACCCATGTCCCCTGCATCGGCAGGCGGACTCTCAACCACTGCACCACCAGGGAAGCCCAAGACCCAAGACTTGATTCTTTCTTTCTTCCCTTCTTTCTTTAAATCTAAGTATAGTTGATTTACAATGTTTCAGGTGTACAGCAAAGTGATTCAATATCATATATACAAACTATATATATTCTTTTTCAGATTCGTTTCCATTATGGTTTATTACAGGATATTGAATACAGTTCCCTGTGCTATAGAGCAGGACCTTGTTGTTTATCTATTTTATATATAGTAGTGTATATCCATTAATCCCAAGCTCCTAATTTATCTCTCCCCCACCCCCTTTCCCCTTTGGTAACCATAAATTTATTTTACAGGTCTGTGAGTCTGTTTCTGTTTTGTAAATAAGTTCATTTGTATCGTATTTTTTTTTTTTTTTTTGCGGTATGCAGGCCTCTCACTGCTGTGGCCTCTCCCCCTGCGGAGCACAGGCTCTGGACGCACAGGCTCAGCGGCCATGGCTCACGGGCCCAGCCGCTCCGCGGCATGCGGGATCCTCCTGGACCGGGGCACGAACCCGTGTCCCCTGCATCGGCAGGCGGACTCTCAACCACTGCGCCACCAGGGAAGCCCCAAAAGTCTTGATTCTTAATCTGTGACTTCCTTCCTGTGTAACCCTTAGTTGCTAAAACCATATTTCTTCAATTTTGCAAAAGTGATACTGTTTCTATTGCCAGCCGGGGAATTTTTTATTTTATTTATTTATTTATTTATTTTTGTTTTGTTTGCGGTACGCGGGCCTGTCACTGTTGTGGCCTCTCCCGTTGCGGAGCACAGGCTCCGGACGCGCAGTCTCAGCGGCCATGGCTCACGGGCCCAGCCGCTCCGCGGCATGTGGGATCCTTGCGGACCCGGGCACGAACCCATGTCCCCTGCAAAGGCAAGCGGACTCTCAACCACTGCGCCACCAGGGAAGCCCCGGAATTTTTTAAAATAATAAAACTTCAAAGGTAATACAGTCAGCCCCAAAACGGCTATGCCTTCGAATATTTTTGCTTATAGTATGTGTACAGAAAATATAGGAAAACTGAGCAAAATTGTTCTTATAAAAAAGAAAATTTGGGGGACTTCCCTGGTGGTCCAGTGGTTCAGACTCTGTGCTTCTAGCATAGATTTATATTAATGGGATATTAATACCACATTATCAATTTTTAAAATATTTTACTTTATTATGGATATATTTATCCCATTCTTTATTATGTGAGTATTTGATTTGGAATTCTTCAAATGGCCTCTTCCTGCAAGGTAATTCAAAATGCTGATCCACATTGCACTGGTGATTGAGAGTAAGGTTAAGATACAGAAGACATTTCACGGCTCAAGTTGGAGATGTAACAGGAAACAGACTCGTGAGGTGTAAAGTTAGAAATCTGGAGAGATCTCAACTAAAAAAAAAATCTGGTTTTCCATCTCATTTTGTGCTCAGACTTTTGAAATGTTTTAACTCAAGAAACCAAGAGATCTGAAAAAAAAATGTCACTGTGCTTTTATTCTTTTTCTAGTTCAATATACAACATTGATAACCATTCTCATTAAACAGACCTTTACCTTTGTAATTTTACTGGTTGACATGCGTGGCACTAAGTTACATGATTTATAAGGCTTGCACTAAGTTACACGATTTATAAGGCTTGGCGAAGGAAGAAAGCATTCACGTGTACAGGAATAAAAGGGATGTGAATATTACAGAAATGGTAAATCAGTACACTAATGTACACGTTTAAGATGTGAATCACGAATCTACTGCTGTGGCAGTAGGATTCATGTCTTGATGAACAGTTCCTTTGGCTGTTCCATGTATTCTTCTAGATTAACCTCTCCTCTGTCCTCATCAATCCCAACATCTTCGAGGAATACATTCTTTTTGTGGCACCTAATGGAAGGAGCAGAGAGTGGAGGAGGCGAGCCTTTCTTTTTATGGCAGTTTTCCTACAAGTAAGTAGTGTTTCTTCGAAGGGCATCATTGGGTGAAGGTCTTGGCAAGGACTTCTTCATGCTGCTTTAGATGAACGCTACCGATTCCTACAGCAGGTACTGGCAACGCGGGTCGGCTCACCAGACGGAGCTAGCGTTGGAGCAGAAAAGAAATACAGTGACATTTGGACTAGACCAGAGCTCTGCTTAGCTTGTCCAGGGATGTGCATGTATTTCTCTGAAGTTGTTTAACTATAAATCACCTGTTTGGAAAATAATGTGTTACATAAAATAGATTGCAGGGAGATCTATGTCGTAACTGAAAACTAAATTCCAGGCATGATAAGGTGAGACATATTCTGGAATCTGTCCTATTCTTAGGTAACTGTTAGTTGGTTTTAGCTGTAGAGTTTCCTAAATGAGAACCATTTACAGGTGAAAATGATTTGAGTGCCGTAAATTGGGATCAAGTGACCTGAGTTTTAATCAAAGCAGAAGAGAAAGATAAACAGAAGCACAACTGTTCTTCTCCTTTGTTCTCCTCTTCCTAAAACATAACAAAGAATTTGGCCTCCGATGTCTAACCGGCTTTGCAGGTGGGCCTGGAATAAGTGTTACTGTAAAACAAGCAAGCTCATCGCTCTCCTCCGGTGGGGCTTGGATACTGACCTTTGGGACAAGAATGCTGAGTAGGCTAATGGCAAAGATAGACGACAGGTAGGTCTTCTACCTTTTCAAGTATAACCATTGTTTTTGTTTTGTTTTTTAACATGATACTTGTAGGTACACATATACATCTTGCTAAATACTCAGCAGTTTAGTCTGAAAAGGGAGCCTAAAACTAGATTTTATATTTTAGTTTATCTTTAGAAGCTTTGGACTGATAATAGGGGATAAACCTATTTGTTGGCACTCCAGTAGGAGAAAAGGGACACACACAAAACACTGCAAAGGAGAAAGAGCTATCACCTTGCAGGCCAGTTGCTTTTCAAACCTTGGAGAAACAAAAAACCAAGGACCCATGTTCTGAGGCTCCTCCTGACTCCAAATAAAATCTATGAAAGAAGAAAGTTCATCTCAGTATCTCAAGTAAATATATACAACACACTACACACACAGACACACTCTATATGTATGTGTGTGCACATACATATACATACGTATACTATACATGTTATATATGTATATATACACATATACATACATAGTTACATATATATACATACACACACACACACACACACACACACACACACATATCCTCAAGTAAATATATTATTACCTTTCCAATATGGCACAGTGTTGTCTTTTTTTTTTTTTGAGAAATGCATAGTCATGTATCCATCACCACAATCATGAAACAGAACAATTCTCTAAACCCCAAATGTCTCCTCATCCTGCCCCTTCGTGCTCAGCTCTCCCTCCCACCCCCAACCTCTGGCAACCACTGATCTTTTCTCTATCCCCGAAGTTCTGCCTTTTCCAGAGCATCAGGTAAGTGGAATCACACAGTATACAGCCTTTTGGTTTTGGCTTCTGTGAATTAGCAAAATCCATCGGTCATCTTGCCAATAGCAATAGTTCACTCTTTTATTCTTAAGGAGCATGATATTGTAGGGATGCACAATGAGATTGTTTCTTCATTCACCGGTTGAAGGATGTTTTGGTTGCTTCCAGCTTGGGGCAATTATGAATAAAGCCACTATAAATATTCACATATGGATTTTTCCTTTCTCTTGAGTAAATACCTAGGAGTGGGACTGCTGGGTGGTAAGGAAACTCTGTGTGTAACGGCATGAGAAACTGACAAAACTGTTTTCCAGAGTAGCTGTACGAGTTTGCATTCCCACTAGCAATGAATGAAGGTCCCAGTTGCTCTGCATCCTGATCAGTCCTGGATATTGTTTTGTTTTCATTTTAGCCATTCTAATAGGTATGTAGCCATATCTCATTTTGGCTTAATTTGCATTTCCCTATCACTAATCATGCTGATGATCTTCTCACATGGGTATTTGCCATCTGGTTCTTTGGTAAAAAAATGACTGTTCAATTCTTTTGCACCTTTTGAAAAACTGGATTATACGTTTTCTCACTGTTGAGTTTTCAGCGGTCTTTAAACATTCTGGAGGTCCTTTGTCAGATATGTTTTTACAAATATTTTCTCCCAGTTTGTGGCTTGTCTTTTTTATATTCTTTGCAGTGCCTTTCGCGGTGCAAAAGTTCTTCATTTTGGTAAAATCTACTTTTTCTTTTCTGGAACGTGCTTTTGGTATTATGTCTAAGAACTTCTTGCCTAACCCAAGGTCAGGAAGATTTTCATCCACTTCCTTCTAGAAGTTTTATAGTTTTACATTGAGGTCTATGATCAACTTTGAGTTAATTTCTGTATAAGGTGCACATAGATATCTAATCATTCCAGCCCCATCTGTTGAAAAGGCTTATCTTTTACAATTATACCAGATGTATCATAAACAATTGTATAGCACTGATTCCCTCCAAACTCAAGAAATTCGATGTCTTATACGAAAGAGGGGGAGAACGAAAGGGACGCCCAAAGGGACACCAAAAAAGACATAGAGACATTGGATTCAGTTGTATTACTTTCATATCTCCAGATTGCATGAGATTCAACTTTCTAATAACTCTCACTGTTCCCGTACCATCTTTTTATTTGAGATAGTTCAAATAGGTTTCAGGTAACTTAAAACCAAAAAAGCCTAATAAGAAGGACCCTTTACCTCTAACATGTTTGTATTTGCTCATCTCTTCCTGCAGCGAATCCAGTGGGAAAGGGCAGAGTTCTTCCATTCGGATGATAGCAAAGTCATGCTTCCTGGCCTCCAAAGATTCTCTTTGCTTCAGCAGGGCATAGAAATGTTTGCCGCAGCAGAACACTAAACTCTTAACCCTGTTGGGTAGAAAAGGGACAGTGAGGCGGGGGAGAAATATCTTAAAGTAAGAACTGTAGCAGAAGAAAGGGGGAGACCACAGAGATTTAAATGCTTCACCACTGAAGCAGTGGGGGCGCTGTAGTGGGGTTCAGTCATGCTGTGCCCTGGCCAACCTTCTTGAGCAACATATGCCTCCAAAATTCACTCTTCTGTGCATATTCTAACTCCTACCCCATGAACCTAAAGGACTTATGTAAGGATAGAGAAGATTTGGGTCGCTTGGTTCACTTAACATGACCTAGTTTTCCCACTCACTACAAATCTACTGCAGAGTATGAAAACAGAGCTCCACATCAGATTACTTTTTTGGATCCACAGATGAATCACCAATGACTGGCTTGAATGCTGTTCCTGGTGCCATTTCTTGAAGAGTTGACACAGCTGCCTAAGGAGGGGGAGGGGGAGAAAAAAACCACAAATCTATCAACCAAGGGAAAGGACCTGAAGATGCTTTTACTTATCAGGGATCTTTCCCAAGAACTAGTATCAAAATTCTCTCCTGGGACTATAAGTAAACATATATACTAATAAACAAAATATCTTTCCCAAAAGTATCTGTTCTGTATACTTCAGAATAAAATATTTTTCTGAGGTTACATAAGATTGCCTTTTGTCTGGTGCCACAATAAATGTTAACAGTCAAAATTTCAGTGTGGGGGACTTCCCTGGTGGCACAGTGGTTGAGAATCTGCCTGCCAGTGCAAGCGACACAGGTTCGAGCCCTGGTCTGTGAAGATCCCACATGCTGCGGAGCAACTAAGCCTGTGCACCACAACTACTAAGCCTGCGCTCTAGAGCTCAAGAGCCACAACTACTGAGGCCACACGCCTAGAGCCCGTGCTCCGCAATGACTCAACTTTATTATCAAGAAAAACTACACCTTAACTTTTTGGAATCAGAAACAACATTTTATAGAATTTATATTGTGAACCGGAATAGCTGAGTTAGGGCAATTATTTGTCTTTAGGATTTTGACTATAATTTATAAACGAAACAGAAGTAGGAACAACATATGAATATTTCCACGATGAAAAGAAATTTTATTACTGAGCCCAATTTTAAAAAATACTTGGGAATTCCCTGGCAATCCAGTGGTGAGGACTCAGTGCTTTCACTGCTGAGGGCCCAGGTTCAATCCCTGGTCAGGGAACAAAGATCCTACAAGCTGTGTGGTGCGGCAAATAAATACTTGTTGCAAAGAACTTAAAAGTAGAAAACTGATGAAGCCAAGGTGAGGGGTTTGATCCCTTTTGCTATCATCTAGTTAGTTTCCCTATAGTCTAGTCCCAAACGGGTATATGACATTTAGACTAGGCCATTGAGGGCAGCCATACTGATGCTGGGATACTGTAAATAACCTAAAAAATTAATATTAGCTATTCAGCTATGCTTATTAGTAAATAATGTATGATAGAGGCAATCTTTCTCCCTTCTGAACCAGAGCCTTTTGTCAGTCCCCACTTCCTACAGGAGGAACCAAAAGGTTCAGAGTTCAGAGTTAGGTGGGAAACTGGGGTGGGATTTTGGTACCACCACTTGACAGACAAACTCCCTGTACCCCTGAGTCATGTTTGCTACATGGCAAGTCATCTCTGAGTGGGCCATGGATACAGGAGGCTGGCTATTTATATTCTGCTAGATCACTTGTACAAATAATCCAATTTTCAGGAAGAAATCAGAATTCAATCCTGGTTGTACTGACTTTCCATTAACAAAAGGACTTACATGTTTAATGAAAATATTTGACTACTTAATAAGAGTAGTTTTTCACTTGAAAGTCTATAAGATAGCTGTTGATATTTTTTAAGCTCCCCAAGGAAGGCTTCACTTATTTAATAAGTTGTATATTAGACTTGGGGAGAGGGGTGGAGCGTTAGGGCCAGAAAATGAACTCATTTTCAGTTTCAAACAGCAAAAGAAATTCTCAACAAAACTTCTAATAGTTCACTCAATACCTAATAATATACATGCATTATATTTAATATCATTGTACTCCTTTTAGTTATGATTGAGAGAGCAGGTGACAACATTAGGGATACAATGAAAGTTGGGTTCAAGAATCCCAGATGAGGACGTCCCTGGTGTTCCAGTGGTTAAGACTCTGCCTTCCAATGCAGGGGGTGCAGGTTCAATCCCTGGTCAGGGAACTAGATCCCACATGCCACAACTAAGACCCAGAGCAAAATTATAGTAACTTTACATTTTGACTTGGCTCCTTTCACATTGCTGTTTCAAAATATCGGTGTCAAGACAGCCCCATCAGAAAGACGGTGTAAAGGGACTGAATTTGTTTGTCTTGAGTGTCCCATGATGCTCATGAAACCATCTCGCAATTCACAAGGTTGTTCACAGAGAGAACAAGCAGACCAAACAGATGAACTTTCAGCCATTGGTGAAAGAACTTGAAGTGCATTTCCTCATTATTGACCCCTGAGGCTGGGGTGAGACAGGTGAGGGGCCTGGAGAGCAAAATTTAAGGGGGTGCTCACTCTGGGATCACTCAAGTACCCTTGACCGACTGTGAGAACAAGGGTCACCTTACTCCCCTCCAAATGCTAGAAACTCCAAAAAAGGCAACCGGTGAAGGCAAATCACTGGCAGCTTCCCTCAACACCCCTCACTTCCAAATACACGTTCTCTAACCTTTGTGAGAAGCACAAGATCATCTCAAACAGCCAAGCCCTAAACGACTTAGTTCACCTCAGCAGTGGCATCCAAATAAATGCAGAGGTTTTTTGAATGTTAATCCTAATTCAGACTCTCATACAAAACTGAAAAAAAATTATAGCAGGTGGGATAAATATATGCTTAGCAGTGTTTCTTATCTTGAACTCTGCCACTTGAAAACTAGCATATTTGTGTGATTTAAAAAAACATGTGCGTTTAACACTTAGTTCCGGTAAACCAAGAGAAAATATACTCTTGTAAAGCCAGGTAGTGATAAGCTATATTGTTACAATGTTTGAAATGGAGTCTACCGGTGATAAATCATTTAACAGAAAAAGTCTAAATAAAAGTCAATGAATAAAACCGCTCATTTTCATCAAAGAACTTTCAATTCCCAACTTGCAGCTATCAACACAGCAGTGCTGAGACCATTTGGACTTTGAAACTTTTCCTGAAAGATTATTTCTGCTCAGACTGGGATGCCAGGGTTATAATATTTGCTATGCCTGTCCTTCATGACAATGAAACTGAGAGCGACTTAGATTTCTAGTTATTCTTTTTTTTTTTTTTTTTTGTGGTACGCGGGCCTTTCACTGTTGTGGCCTCTCCCGTTGTGGAGCACAGGCTCTGGACGCGCAGGCCCAGCGGCCATGGCTCACGGACCCAGCCGCTCCGCGGTATGTGGGATCTTCCCAGACCGGGGCACGAACCCGCGTCCCATGAATTGGCAGGCGGACTCTCAACCACTGTGCCACCAGGGAAGCCCTTCTAGTTATACTTGAAAGGTTAAAAAAAGAGAGAAAGAGAGAGACAAAGCAGCATGGCCATCTAAAACCAAAGAGATGCTTCGGTCATTTGCATCTACAATCAGATACAGAAAAGTGATGAAAATGCAGGGAAAAAAAAAATAACAGGAGGAAAAAGACTAATAACCAGCTTTTTCTACTTACAGGGAGTCTGAGCAACATCTTCGGAGAAGCAAGGATGAGGGGCTTCCTGAAGTTCCGGACCATCTGTCTCCGTAGCAGGTGAAAGTACTGGGCGGGCGTGGAGGGGTGAGCCATGCACATGTTCACGGTATCCCCGTCCACGCCCTCCTCCACGCTGTCACACATCTGGGAGGGAAGTGAGAGAAAAGGCAGACAGTCGGGTCATCTCACTCCATCCTAAGGGGGACATGGGGCTCTCGACGAGCAGGAGAAGAGATGTGTCTCTTCGTTATAGAAAAAGACCAGAAGGTAAATTTATGACCTGTGAAGAATTCACCAGAGGAGAAGACTGATGGCGCCCCATCGGCCAAGTCTGTGTGTTTTAATGTGGTTCTTTCCAAACACAGCTGACTGCAGGAAGCATGTGGAGGTGGGGACTTCCCTGGTGGTCCAGTGGTTGGGACTTGGAGCTTTCACTGCCAAGGGCCCGAGTTCTATCCCTGGTCAGGGAACTAAGACCCCACAAGCCGTGTGGCATGACCAAAAAAAATTTAAATTTAAATTAAAAAAAAAGAAGCATCTGGAGGAGACTTTTTGAAAAATACAGATGCTGATGACTGTGGAATGAAGATGTTGGAAGGATGCACTATCCGAATCTCACTCTCCTGATGGAATAAATGTAAGTATAGTTTGTTTTAGAGACAAGAACAAGAGCAGCTAACGAGGTTGAAAAATTGAGGGCAAGGGGGCTTCCCTGGTGGCGCAGTGGTTGAGAGTCTGCCTGCCAATGCAGGGGACACGGGTTTATGCCCCGGTCCGGGAGGATCCCACATGCCGCGGAGCGGCTGGGCCCATGAGCCATGGTTGCTGAGCTTGCGCGTCTGGAGCCTGTGCTCCACAACGGGAGAGGCCACAACAGTGAGAG
>RJWK010004640.1:0-40279 GCA_004363435.1 Platanista minor | reverse complement strand
CGGAACGGCTGGGCCCGTGAGCCATGGCCGCTGAGCCTGCGCGTCCGGAGCCTGTGCTCCGCAACGGGAGAGGCCACAGCAGTGAGAGGCAAAGAAGCAGTACAGAGGAAACTAAATGAGTTGACAAAATCCAGAGATTTTTACTGGGCTCCTCCAATTTGGTGACAGGGTGTGAGTGGCACCCTGGGGAAATAAAGGCAAAATCTAGGGCTGAAGCCCCTGCAGAATTCAGTGGAGGCAGATGGGGCTGCCAGGCTTGCCGCTTCCAGGGCCGGGACATGCCAAGGAAAGAGAGGCCATGGAAGTGATACACAGCCCTGACCAGGGAGTGTACCCTTGTATGGGCTTAGCTATTGAATCTCAGAAGGGACACCGGAATTTGGCAAGAAAAACCCTCTCTCCAGCAGAGCTATGTCCTCCCACGCCACGTCCTCAGGCTTCATGTACTGGAGACTATTCTCAACTGTTGTTCTAAGAAGGTAAATTGGTACCAAATGGGAAGGAAAATTAAGGGGAATTCACCCACACCCTCTCAGGGAAACTATAAGGTTTTTGAAGAATTGCCCTAAATAATCAAAGACAAGATGAAATAAAATGATATAACAACAATGTAAATATTATACAGCCCCTTATAACTTTTTATAAGGGGGGGGACAAAAAGAAAGGAACACAGCAGGCAAGAGGCAGCCAATTTTAACAAAAGACATAAGTATTGGCAAGGATGTGGAGAAAAGGGAGCCCTTGTACACTGTTGGTAGGAAAGTAAATTGGTATAGTCACTATGGAAAACAGCATGGAGGCTCCTTAAAAAATTAATAACGGGATTACTGTATGATCCAGAAATCCCACTTCTGAGTATTTAACCAAAAGAACTGAAATCAGGATCTCAAAGAGGTATTAGCACTCCCATGTTCATTGCAACACTACTCATGATAGCCAAGATGTGGAAACAACCTCAATGTTCATCTACGGATGAATGGATAAAGGAAATGTGGTATGTGGTATATAGGTATATTTATCTATATATGTAATATTACTCAGCCTATTCAAGGAAGGAAATCCTGCAATTTGCAGTAACACAGATGAGCTTTGAGGACATTATGCTAAGTGAAATACAGATACTGCACAATTCCAGTTATATGAACAACCTAAAATAGTCAAACTCATAGAAGCAGAAAGCAGAGCAGTGGTTGCCAGGGGCGGGGAAGGGGAAATGGAAAGTTGCTAGTCAAGGGGTATAAGGTTTCAGTTATGTAAGATGAATAAGTTCTAGAGATCTGCTGTACAACATAGTAGCTACAGTCAACAGTACTGCAACACACACTTAAAAATCTGTTAAGAGGGTAGGTCTCATGTTAAGTGTTCTTACCACAATTTTAAAAAACAACAATGTTTTAAAGGGCAGATAGTCTTAAAGATAACACAATAGAATTAGATAAGAAAGGTGAGTGCAATGTGAAGAAAACCAAGTGAGAACCAAACTCTACCATTACAAATCTAATAAAGTAATAAGAAACACCAAGAAGCAGAACAGACAGGACGAAAAAGAAATGGCATGAACAAAGAGCTTGAGATGATCACAATGAAAGAAGATGAAGTAAGCAAGTGCTTATATGAACAGCAAACACTCTTCACTTTACATATCGATATATTAATTCTTTTGCAGGGTTAAAAATAAAATTAGTAGTGTAAACAAAGAGCTTGAGATAATCCCAGTGCAAGCACAGGAAACGATAATAATAAAAATAATAAACAGCAAACATGTAAATGTCGATTACTGTTCTAAGCATTTACATAGATTGACCCTTTATGCTTCACAGTAATCCTATGAAGTAGGTTTGAGAAAATTATTAACATGGACTTGGTAATTTTAATGCATATGTAGATGATCCTTTCAAAACCCTGGCAACTTGGTTCCTTGAAGTCCTGTCCTCCAATCACTCTGTCCTCCATCCTGCCTCAACAGCCCATTTCCATGGCTACATCCTGGTTTCAATGACAGGGATCTCTCCAGAAGCTCTACTTTGCCCATTCCACTCTGACCACCACTTCCTACCTTTCTAGCTCAATTCCCTTTAACACTTTGACTCCATCAATCCTTCAGCCTCATCAATACCACCAATATATTGATCCTATCACGTTTTCACTGGCCTTCACCCTTCACATCTCCTCCCTCCTCCTTACTTAAGCTAAATTCCATAGTCCATCATTATAATCATTCTTTTGCATACACCCTTAACTCCCTTGACATTTTTTCACTCCAAACCACAAGCCGAGTTAATCTCAACTTTCCATCTGTCTCATTTCTGCACCTATGCAGGAAATGAAGCTGGAGAAAACACACAATCACCCTGATGGATCTCACTTTAAAATCTTGACCAAGAATCTTAAGTGGGCCCTCAATGCTCTTAGACTATTATCTTCTAGTTCCCTAATTCACTCATTCTCCTCCTCTTCCAGATGACTGTTTCACAGCTTTAACCCAGGATCTCCTCCTCTGTCATCATTCTCAGCTAATGACCCAAGAGTATCTCCTCAGACCTTCACCACAACATCTACCATGTTCTATCATCTGCATCATATTCTCTGCCTTCTGGTTATTACCATAGATGAACCTGCCATGCTGCTGTCTAGAGCTGATCCAGTCCCTTGTGCAGTGAACACCAGCCCATTCTGCTCTCTCAAGGCCATCACTCCAGTCATTCTACTCTCTCTCCTACGTCAATATTTTCTTCTCTACTGGATCATTCCTATCAGCATACAAACATGCTGTTATTTCTCCTATCTTTAAAACAAAAGCAAAAAGAACCTCTCTTGGTGCAAATTTCCCACTTCCTTGTTCTATTTGCAGCAAAACTTTTCAAAAGAGTTAAACTTTCCTCCTTCCATATACTCCTAATACCACTCCACCTAAACAAACTGCAGTTACCAACCACCAAATGAACCCTTTATTGCTAAATCCAACAGCTAATTCTCAGTCCTATCCTGATTGGCCTTGATAC
The DNA here is from genome assembly GCA_004363435.1 of Platanista minor. Classification (NCBI taxonomy): domain Eukaryota; kingdom Metazoa; phylum Chordata; class Mammalia; order Artiodactyla; family Platanistidae; genus Platanista; species Platanista minor. The sequence continues at coordinate 37,277 of RJWK010004640.1, read as the reverse complement.
ATCCTCCTTCTTAACATGTATCCTTCACTTGCTTTCTAGGACCTTCCTCCAGCCTCACTGGTTGCTCCTTCTCAGCCTCCTGTGTTCTCCTCCCCGGCAGCCTCGAACTGCTGGTCCATCCCCGGGCTCAGTTTGGGGGCAAATTCTCTTCTCTTCTCTTACTCATTCTTTTGATAATTTCATCCAGTCTCATGACTTTAAATATCATCTAGAAACTGATGACTCCCAAACTGTATCTCTTGCATGCTCATTCCTATATTTCTTTGAAAAACTGTAGTTTTGTATTTCACAGCTAGTTCTTTAATTTACCTCCAATTTATTTCTGTAATCTAATTTTTATGAAATGATTTCTCTGTCATTATCTACCAACCAACCAGTTATAACCATTTATCTAGCTACTGTTCTATCTACCTATCTACTAATCTATCACCTTTCTATATATCTTATCTGCCTGTATGCTAAGATAATTAATGATATTCAGGTACTTAGGGTGATGTGTACTGATGTCTCCATTTAGTTTCAAATGCATCCAAAACTTATATGCATTTATGGATAGACAGAGGGATGGCAGATGAATAGATAGATGATAAAACAAATATAATAAAATATTAATGGCAGAATGTAGCAAGTGGGCATATGAATACTCTCTGTAAAGTTTTTTCAACTGTTCTGTATGTTTGAAATTTTTCACAATAAAATATTAGAAATATGCATAAAGAGGCATTGGTAATGATTCTTACCAAAAGATAACAATGGTAATTTCTGGGTTGTTGTTTAACATTTTTTAATGGTCACGAATCATTTTATAAAAATACTATCACTACTTAGATCTGGGGTTGGTCACTGTATCTCTGTTTATAAAAAGCCCCTAGATGAATCTGATGATCAGCTTGACTCAGAAACTACTGATATTTGCCGCATAAGAAGCACTTTCAGGGACTTCCCTGAGTGGTCCAGTGGGTAAGACTCCACTCCCAATTCAGGGGGCCCAAGTTCCATCCCTGGTCGGGGAACTAGATCCCGCACGCATGCTGCAACTGAGCCCGCATGCCGCAACTAAAGATCCCGCATGCTGCAACTAAAAATCCCGCATGCTGCAACTAACTCCCGGCACAGCCTAAATAAATAAATATAAAAAAAAAAAAAAAAAAAAAAGAAGCACTTTCATTGCCGTAAAACTGTGATACTAACATGCTTGAGGCATCACATTTCCAAGGAATATTGATTGACACTGCATTAAATCTGTTTCATTCAAATACTACAATGTCTTATAGTCCAAGGTTCACATTAGGCATTTGCAGGAGGCAGTTCTATCTCAAAGCACCTAGAAAGCAGGGAAACATTTTGTGGAATCCAGAAGGCAGTGGACATACCTGCAAGAAACGCTCTATTCGACAAGAGGAGTGCTCTGGTCCAGCCCCGTCGTACCCATGAGGAAGGAGGACCACGATGCCGCTCTGGAGGAGCCACTTGGCCTCACCTGAAAAGCAGCAGTGGGAGTAAGAACGCTATGATGCAGGTGCAGGACAGCCCAGGGCAACTGGGCAGTGAGACACATGTTAGTTTGTTGCTGGACCCCCAAAACCATTTTCATTGCACCATTCACTATAGCCAAGCACATTCCCCAGGAGACACAGCCCTCCTGCTTACAGAGGACTTACATGCTCTTCCTGGCAGCTTATTTAACTGCCTGATAGCGGCCATGCCCCAGTAGATGACAGAACAGGCTCCCAACTCTCGGAGTGGGGGGATGCTGTGGTACACAGGAGTCTCATAAGCACTTATGGCCCCTTTTCTGTCATTTGTCCCCGTGAGGCTGGTGCCACACGTCCATTACACACCCATAGGCCAACACCAACCTCCAGAGATGAACGTGTCAAAGATGATCTGGGCGCCGTTGAAGAAATCGCCAAACTGAGCCTCCCAGAGGGGCAGTAGGTTAGGGCTCTCGATGCTCATCCCATACTCAAATCCCAAGACGGCCTCTTCCGACAGTGGGCTGTTGCTGACCTAGGGCAAAGGAAGAGAACAGAACCGTCGTGCAGGGAAGATGGGATGTGAATCAGTACAAGTAAAGCATCATATTGGTACCAACTGCTCAAAAGGGAGGAGGGCCGTGAGGGCAGCTGTGCTTTCATTCATCCCCGTATCCCTTTGAGAGAGGACATCTCCTGTTCTCCATGAGTGATGTGTGTGCGAAAAGTTGGGGCAAACAGAGGAAGACATACAAAAGGTTGGAATATGGGCATTAAAGATTTTCTTGAAGGAGAAGCAAAATTAACTTCTCAGATGCCCCACCTTTGAAGCTCAGAGTAAAATGGTGTCATAAGAGCTTTTTAAAAAATGTCACAAAACAAAGTGGGGGAGGGGGGAGGGACTTCCCTGGTGGTCCAGTGGTTAAAAATCTGCTTTCCAATTCAGGGGACATGGGTTCAATCCCTAGTTGGAGAACGAAGGTCCCACATGCCATGGGGTAAATAAGCCTTCGTGCCGCAATTACTGAGCCTGCACTCTAGAGCCCATGCTCCACAACTAGAGAGAAGCCCGCGCGCTGTAACGAAGAGCCCCCGTGTTGCAGCTAAGACCTGATGCAATCAAAAATAAATAAATAAATTATTTTTAAAAATCTAGAAAAATGGTATAGATGATCTTATTTGCAAAGTAGAAATAGAGACATAGACGTAGAGAACAAATGTATGGATACCAAGGGGGAAAGAGGTGGAGAGGGAGGAATTGGGAGACTGGGATTGACACATATACATTATTGGTACTATGTATAAAATAGACAACTAATGAGCACATACTGCATAGCGCAGGGAACTCTACCTAATGCACTGTGGTAACCTAAATGGGAGGGAAGTCCAAAAGCGAGGGGATATCTATACGTGTATGGCTGATTCATTTTCTTGTGCAGTGGAGGCTAACACAACATTGTAAAGCAACCATACTCCAATAAAAATTAATTAAAAACAAACAGACAAAGGGGGGGAAAGTTACTTGAAAAAGGCCTACCTTTCGGAATCCATTATTCTAATATCCTGTTTGCATGATAAAGCAAAAGAATCATCACCATATGTTAAGATTAAAAAAGCAGAACATAAAATTACATCTCTGAAGAGGCTAAAGAGATGTGACAGTTCAAGGCAGCACAACTCTGAACTGGGTTTGTGGACCAGATGTCTTCATGTCTCAGTGTTAACTTCCTGACTTGGATGGTTGCACTGGGGTAAATGTAGGAGAATGACCTAGGTTGTAGGAAATACACATGTAGGGCATCAGGCTGGCAACCTGATGTTTCCATCTGGATGGCTCGAATGTCTCAGAATGAGAAAAAGTCCCTTTTGCATTATACATACAACTTTTTTGTAATATCGTGTTTGTTTCAACATTTTTTTTTTTAAGTTACTTTTTTTTTTTTTTTTTTTTGGCCATGCTGCGAGGCATATGGGATCTTCCCCAACCAGGGATCAAACCCACGTCCCCTGCAGTGGCAGCGCAGAGTCCTAACCACTGGACCACCAGGGAAGTCCTTAAGTTACATATTTATAGAATAGTACTTGGCAACAAAAAGGGATAAAATACTGACACATGCTACAACATGGATGGGCCTTGAAAACACAATGCTAAGTGAAAGAAGCCAGTCATAAGAAGCCACATATTGATGAGTCTGTTTATATAAAAAGGCCAAAATAGATAAATCAATATAAACAGAAAGTAGATTAGTGGTTTTCAGGGGCTGAGGGAAGGAAGGAATGGGGTGTGACTGCTAATAAGTATGGGTTTCTTTTAGGGGTGATGAAAATGTTCTAAAATTAGATAGTGGTGATGGTTGCACCAATGCATACACTGAAAACCACTTAATTGTACACATTGAAACGTTGAATTCTATGAGTTTTATCTCAATAAAGCTTTTAATAAAAAAAAACTCTGGGGCTTCCCTGGTGGTGCAGTGGTTGAGAGTCCACCTGCAGATGCAGGGGACGTGGGTTTGTGCCCCGGTCCGGGAAGATCCCACATACCGCGGAGCAGCTGGGCCCATGAGCCATGGCCGCTGACCCTGCGCGTCCGGAGCCTGTGCTCCGCAACGGGAGAGGCCACACAGTGAGAGGCCCGCATATCGCAAAACAAAACAAAACAAAAAACCTCTGGAAAAAAATTTCATCTCTACTATGATTACAACCATAAAAATGCATGATTTATACGGATAAGCACTCAATGACAACAACAAAAAATGAAAACAGATAATGTATTAGTATAGCAGGATTATGCATAGTTTACCTTTCCTGATTTCTATTTGATTTCAATTATGATCTTTATAAGACATTAACTTGAAAAGAGACACTATATTTCTCAGATCCATGAGTCTGTTGTCAACGGGATTTGAACTGAGTGCTTTACTTGCACCTCTGCATCTTCACCTCATTCCCCATCTCCCTTCCTACCCAAGGCTGACACACCCACTCATATTCTAATCCATACCTTTTTTCTGCTTCTTCACTCGGCTCATCACCAAACTCCTTTTTTCTGAACCTCTCCTCACTGGCTTTCTCCTCTTGGCAAACGAACAATCAAAAGCTTAAAAATAAAACAAGAAAGGACTTCCCTGGGGGTCCAGTGGTTAAGACTCTGTGCTCCCAATGCAGGGGGCACGGGTTCGATCCCTGGTCGGGGAACTAACGTACCACATGCCACACGGTGCAGCCAAAAAAATACATTAAAAAACAAAAAACAAAAAACAAGGAATATTCCCCTGGCCAGTGCTCTCTAGCTCCTGCTTCCTTTAACAGTCAGGCTTCTAGAAAGAATTATCTAATCTAGTTGTCTCTATGTCCTGAACCCCTGTCTACCCTTCAACTAGTACAATCTAGCTTCTGCTCTCCCCACTCCACAGAAATAGCTCTAGAGGAGGTCAACCTTGACCTTTCAGTTGCTAAATCCAATGGCCATGTTATTCTTCCTCTTTTCAGATTCCTCCCTCCTTAAGTTCAATGACACAGGGACTCTAAGTTCTCCTCCTGCCTTTCTGGACGCTCTTTTGGGAAAATGCTTTCCTCTGCCAGCCCTTTAAAAGTTGTTTTTCCCAGGACCCTATTGTTCTCATTCTGCTCTCTCTCTCAGAGAGATTCTCCCACCCCTGTGGTTTCACACACTCCTGCTCCCTGATGACTTCCAAATAGATATCCAAGACCAGATCCCTTCATTAACTCCAGACATACATATCTAATTACCTGAAATATCTATGTCAAAGTTTAATGTCCAAAACTTAGTCCATCATCTTTCCTTACCACACCTGTTCCTCTCCCTTACTTTTCATTTGGGTAAATGCCATCATCATATGCCAGCTGTCTTAGTCAGGGCGCTAGGAGATAACCAGGACTGGTCTTTTTTTTTTTTTTTTTTTTTTTTTTGCGGTACGCGGGCCTCTCACTGTTGTGGCCTCTCCCGTTGCGGAGCACAGGCTCCGGACGCGCAGGCCCAGCAGCCACGGCTCACAGGCCCAGCCGCTCCGCGGCATGTGGGATCTTCCCGGACCGGGACACAAACCCGTGTCCCCTGCATCGGCAGGCGGACTCTCAACCACCGCGCCACCAGGGAAGCCCAGGACTGATCTTCTTCACTCCCTACACCTACCACTGAGTCTGATAAGTGTTGTTTTCTGACTAGTTCTCAAATCTTGGCCCCATCTCCCCTTGGCACTGCTATTGCCCTAATTCACAGCTCCAGGATTTCCTGCCTAGATGACTGAGAAGCCCCCTTAGAAATTGTCCTAAGTCTCACCCTTCTTCAGCTCAGGCTTCCAAAGTATCATCAGGAGTGCTCTTTCTAACATGGAAATCTGATCACCTGTTCAAAATTCCTCCATGGTCTCTCTTTTACATAATAACACTCAAAGTCTTTCACAACGTGGGTAGTCCTGACTGGCCCGTCTCTTCTTTTACTTCTGTATCCACTTTGCAGCTTAAACTCCAGTCATGTGAAGCTATATGTAGTTCCCTGAGCGTGAGGTCAGGGCCTCTTACTTCACAGCTTATGTATGCACTACTGTGTCCACCTAGAATGTTCTCCCTACATTTACTAGACTAGGCAATTCCAAATGTCCCTCAAGTCCCAGCTCAAATCTGGCCTCCTCTCTAAAGCTCTTCCTTTTAATCCCCAAGTAACCTAGCTACCCCTCGTCCTATGCATCTATTGTACTTCATATACTTGTATACCCTTTATCTACATTAATTTGTTGAATCTATTAATGCTTTCATTTATTCCAAAAATTATTTAAGATGGCCTGTAAATATAGATAATACACAAAATGATAGTTTAAATGTAAGTGGACAGGGAAGTCCCTGGTGGTCCTGTGGTTAGGACACCATGCTTCTTTCGCAGGGGGCTGGGTTCAATCCCTGGTCGGGGAACTAAGATCCCACATGCCGCGCTGTGCAGCCAAAACAAAAAGTACGTGGACAGAAAGAAAATAAATAGATTGAACACACCCAATAGGATTGGGGAAAACATACAACCTGGTAACCTACTTTCTTGAGGCTGCCACGGCCTCTACCCCTTCCCAGAAGCCATTATTGATAAGGGAAGGTTGATCGGTTGCAGAATTTTTGATGTACACACAATAAAGATGAGCCACTGCTCAGGGAACTACAACTACTCTCAATACCAAGATCAAGCAGCAGTCCCCCCCTAGGGTCTTCATATAAAGGACAAAGTGTTAGGTAATAAATGAAATCTTTGACAGTATCCCCATAACAGATGTGAGACGTTTACTTGGGGCTTTCTAAATAGCAATATTCAAAATTAATTGATACTATATATCAAATCACAAATCAATAAAAGATATTGGGTGGGGAAAATACGAAATGTTTCAGTATTTAGGTCACCAATCTGATACTGATCAAGGAGGGGATTTTAGACTAACTTAAAGAAAAGATGAGCTGCACGTCCTTTAAGTAATTGTCCTGGAAGCTTGCTTTTGACAAAGTGAATTTTTAAAAAAAATATTGAGTATTGGGCTTCCCTGGTGGCACAGCCATTAAGAATCCGCCTGCCGGGCTTCCCTGGTGGTGAAGTGGTTGAGAGTCCGCCTGCCGATGCAGGGGATGCGGGTTCGTGCCCCGGTCCAAGAAGATCCCACTTGCTGCGGAGCGGCTGGGCCCGTGAGCCATGGCCACTGAGCCTGCGCGTCCGGAGCCTGTGCTCCGCAACGGGAGAGGCCCGCGTATCGCAAAAAAAAAAAAAAAAAAAAGAATCCGCCTGCCAATGCAGGGGACACGGGTTCAAGCCCTGGTCCGGGAAGATCCCACATGCAGCGGAACAACTAAGCCTGTGGGCCACAACTACTGAGCCCATGTGCCGCAACTACTGAAGCCTGCGCGCCTAAAGCCCGTGCTCCGCAACAAGAGAGGTCACCGCAAAGGGAAGCCCGCGTACCACAATGAAGAGTAGCTCCCGCTCGTCACAACTAGAGAAAGCTTGCACGCAGCAACAAGGACCCAACGCAGCCAAAAATAAATAAATTTGTCGAAAAAAAATCGAGTATCAGTGAACCCAATACTCTCAAACAAACGGCTAGAGTAGGAAAAAAGATGACGCACCACTAATTGTACCTTAAAGGATAATTTCATAAACTCCATGTGCCAGGCACTATGCTAGTTGTGGGAGAAACAAAAATGAAAAGACCCAGGCCCTGCTCTAGACTCTAATGAATCTAACTCAGCAACTGGCACAGAGAAATACATGGCAATGGATACATTCATCAAGCCCACTAAACCCTAGGGAATAAAGTAACCTTAAGTCAGTGGTTTTTTTTTTTAAGTTGGCAAGAAATTTTGGCTTATTATCCACATCTTCGACTCACTTTAATGAATTCAGCAATGAGCAGGTTATATACTCAATTTTGGATTGACAAAATGAACACCCATTTGACATTTACATGATTACAGATAAGTAGCCAGAGTAAAACAGCTCTAGTCTACTCGCTAGTCTGTTACTTCCACTCCAAGTGCATAGACTGGCATTGTCTACCCAGTCGACATCCCTTTATTTCAAAAAGGACTGAACCCAAAGTTTCCCACATCTGTTTCTAGCTGGTCTAAGAAGCCTGTAGCTATAATCACCAGCACCTGAGGTTTATACTATATAATAAAACAGCCTACCTCTAGAAACCCCTTTTGATTAGGGTCCATATGGTTCAGGGGGATATAGGTGTCATCGGTCTTCTGGCAAACAACCATTGCGTGCCTCTGGCTAAAAGTTCCACGGCCAACATCTTGGCCACTCAGACGGACATTAAAACCTTAAAGCAAGCAAGAAGGAAAAGAAAAAAATCCAGATTCCCATGAATAAACTAAGTAATAATAAGGCCTGGTGACCCTGAATTCTTACATCGGCTCATCCTGAGAACTGTCCTTAGGACAATAGATTATCGTTCTTAAAATATACCTGTCCTATATTCAAAACTCTGTAGTCTAATTAAGAATGAAGAGTCATCATTTGTCCTACAAGTTTTAAAGGAAAATGTCTTTCCAATACAACCAGCACTGAGTCCTTTGTTTCCATAATCTGTTCCCTGATGAAGATTGTCAACGTGACTTATACCAAGATTAAATAACGTTTTCAGGTAAGAAATGTTAACACGTTTGAGAACCTTTGTAGTCAATAAAATGGATACAAGGTAGTTGTAACTCAAAACTGCAGGCATCACATATAAGAAATGTCATATAAAGCACCCCCTACCTGCTGTGCAGCTACACAGAAATGTCTTACCTTCAGCAAGTAATGAGCCTAGGGCAAGAGCTTCTGCTGTGGCCCAGTCTAACTTTGTTCCATCCATCACTTTCTCCACTCTGGACTGTAAAATTGAATGGGAGGGGAAAAGAAAATTTTAAGAGTTCCCATCCTTATTCACATTGAGTTCAAAAAATGTAAGGCAACAATGGTTAAGAAATCAAAAACATAACATTAAATACGGCAGATAGTGCAGAAGGAAACATCGGAGTATGACAGCAAGTACATGACGTTTGAAAGCAGGCAAAACAAACCGGCACTCTGGTGAGCGGTTAACCGGGCAGATGGATGGGAGGAGGAGACATCAGGGAGGGGAGAGAGGAACGGTATTGGTAATATTCTATGTCTTCAGCCTGATGGTGAGTACACAGATTGTTTTAATAGTCTCTATACCTATAATAGAAACTTACAAACGAAGTTAGTGTTTTAAAAATAATCCAGAGTTCATCGTGTCTTCATCCAAGTTCAGGAACGATGAAGACCTATATCTCCTTGCTCTCCTCCTATTTTTAGCGCTGAAAGTCCCACGTTCCAGGAAAGCACAGGCAAACCATGAGAGTCTGTCAATCCATCCTTAACATGAGACAACATGTAAAACCTCAACGTGCTTAAGGGTATAAATGGTTGCCTTTCGGGAGTATGTGCGCTGATGTTTATTTATTTTATTTAAGCCAAACCCCGACCACCTTCCTCAAAGTGAAAGTGTCTTCTGCTCACTGCTCAGAAAAACCAAAAAGGGCATTCCTGGATGGCTGTGTTTTTAATAATGTGAATGCAGTACCCGTATATATAATGTATTAATGAATGACTGAAAGAATAAGTGGAGGAAAAATAGAAGTAGACAAAATTTGAGTTAATTGACGATCAGTACCAAAACACCGCTAGGAGTGGTTCACAAGAAATATTTGCCAGGTGCATTAGCCAACAAGACCAGAGCAACACCAATTCCTTGCCCAGAGATTCCTGGGCTCCCTACCTGCACGTGCATCTTCAGAAGGTGACTGTGCATTTGGAGCTCCTCTGGCACCTCCACAGACTTCCTGCCAATAAACCGCAGGAGGTCAAGGGGCACACCTGTGTTCCAGGTGGTGATGCAAGCTTCAGGATGAACCAGGCCCTGCCAGTGGGCCTGCAGGTTCGTGGCAGGGGGTCTGTAGTGCGCCATGTTAGTTAAATGGCCATTTAACTTCGCGTAGTAGGAGGCTTTGATTTCCGACACCTCCTCCTGGGTCATGAGTCCATTGGCCACAAGGTACTCTGCATACGTGTCGGGGATGCTCTTCCGGGCTCTGTCCAAGGAAAAGGGAAACAAAAATCAATATGATTTGTAAAAATCAAAGAGACAGATACAAGAATTCCCAGGCAGTCCAGTGGTTAAGACTCGGGCTTTCACTGCCGTGGACCCGGATTCGATCCCTGGTCGGGGAACTAAGATCCCACAAGCCATGCAATGAGGCCAAGAAAAGAAAAAAAAAAAAAAAAAAGAAGAGACAGAAACAGTTATTGTCAAAGGTATTCTGGAGTGTCATCGCTATAAAAATGCACATGGGAACTGTTTCGGGACTAGACAGAGGGGGTGCTTGTACAACATTGGGAATGCACTAATTCACACTGAATCGTTCACTTTAAAATGGTCCATTTTAGGGAATTCCCTGGCAGTCCAGTGGTTAAGACTTCACACTTCCACTGCAGGGGGCATGGGTTCGATCCCTGGTCGGGGAGCTAAGGTCTCACACGCCCCGTGGTGTAGCCAAAAAAATAAAAGGTCCATTTTATGTCATGTGACTTTCACTCCAATAAATTTGTTTTTTAAAGGCAGTGGTGAGTAACCACCTCTTTCAGGCAAGCAAGTGAAAACAAATTTTCTTTTTTTTTCTTTTTTTAAATTTATTTATTTATTTGTTTTTGGCTGCATTGGGTCTGCGTTGCTGTGCACGGGCTTTCTCTAGTTGCAGTGAGCGGGGGCTACTCTTCGTTGCGGTGCGCGGGCTTCTCATCCCAGTGGCTTCTCTTGTTGTGGAGCACGGGCTCTAGGAGCATGGGCTTGAGTAGTTGTGGCACACGGGCTTCAGTAGTTGTGGCTCTAGAGCGCAGGCGCAGTAGTTGTGGCGCACGGGCTTAGTTGCTCCACTGCATGTGGGATCTTTCTGGACCAGGGCTCGAACCCGTGTCCCGTGCACTGGCAGGTGGATTCTTAACCACTGCGCCACCAGGGAAGCCTACAAATTTATCTTTATAAGCTTTTGTCTACAGTCAGGCAGAAGTAATGAGTTTTACTTACAAACTGTTAATTCTGGACAGTTATTTACAAGGCTGACTTATATTGTCTACCTATTCTGCATCCTTTATTTAAAAAAGGATTGAACCTAAAGTTGCCGACATCTGTTTCAGGTTGCTTGAAGAAGCCTGTAACTATTCAGCATCTGGGTTTTACAACAATAGAAATAACGATGATGCTACTCTGCATTCGCTTAATACTTTAAACTTCCAAGTCTGGTCACATTGATCATCATATTTAATCCTGAAAACAGTGAGAGGTAGACAGGATATATTTTTAAAAGCAGGGTCCTGAGTCACATCAAGTCATTCAGGTGCTAAGTTCAAAGCTAAATGGAGAAACCAGTTTTGTTCTTCCAAGGGCAGTCTGCTATCCACGACCAGAAAGGCCCATAAAATATCACCAAGTTTATTCCTCTGCTTCAATTTATGTCTATGAGGAAATAAAGCAGGAAAGAGGGATCTACTTTACTTTCTAGCATCTGAAAAGGAAATCCTGGGACTTCCCTGGTGATCCAGTGGCTAAGACTCTGTGTTCCCAATGCAGGGGGCCCGGGTTCGATCCCTGGTCCGGGAACTAGATCCTGCGTGCCACAACCAAGACCCGGTGCAGCCAAATAAATAAATACATAAATAAATAGGAAATCCCAAAGTAACACACTCCTCTCCATCACGTTAAACCTTCTGACTTGGCTCTGTTCCACAGAAATATGATGCAAGCCAATGTGTAATTTAAAATTTCCCTGTGATCACATTAGAAAAGGTGCAAGAGGTGGAATTAATTTTAATCATATATTGATTTAACTCAATATACCGTCCCTTCAATAGCTAATCAATATAAAAATTATTATCGAAATCATTTACACTCTTTTTTTCACACTAAGTCTTTGAAATCTGGCGTATATGTTACACTCCCAGCACACCTCCTTCAGGAGTTGGCACATTTCAAGTGTCCAACAGCCATTTATGGCTCGAGGCTTCCACATTGGACAGTGCAGTTCTGAACTTTGTTAAAATCCATCATGTAACCTCTTGCCAAGGCACAAAGTAGGTCCACGTCTACAGTTTGCAGAAGTGAATTATGGAAGTTCTGTTTCTGCTCCTGTCAATGTCGCACCGAGCAGCTTCGGGCAAGGCTCGCCTACGTCTTCTGTTCAGTCCTCCCTCTGCTAAGTGAGGGGGTGAAGTCGCCCTTTGTCTATTCATTGAGGAAATATGTAGAATTGGAAGAACATGGGGCGCTTTCCTGCGACCCGTAGGATGACCATCCCAGTGTGCCCAGGTCTGTCCCAGTTTGAGCATTGAAAGTTTCATATCCCAGGCACACTGGGAAAGCTGGTCGCCCTACTGGAGAGTGTCTAACACAAATAATAACGTGAGCACCGTGGGGGAAAGGGCACATCGCATGACGGTTCATCCTTGTACCTGATGATCTGGTACATGACCGGGTTGGTGAAGAAGGGCTCGTCCAGCTCGTTGTGGCCCCACTGCCTGTAGCACAACAAGTCAACAATCACATCCTTCCGGAATTGGCGCTGGTATTCAAACGCCAGTCGCGTGGCCCGGACCACTTCCTCTGGGCTGTCTCCATTGACGTGGATGATGGCGCAGCCCACAAGCTTCCCTGAGGCAGAGAAGCTGGAGATGAGGCCTGCTAGTCAACCCACCCCCAAGTCCTGTTGCCCGCATGGGGAGACAGCCCTTGTCCTTAGGGGTAGTTTGGCTTGGGTGTTAAGAACCTGCACTTTGGGAGTTCCCTGGTGGCCTAATGGTTAGGAGTCTAGGCTCTCAATTCCATGGCCTGGGTTCAATCCCAGGCCGGGGAACTGAGATCCTGTAAGCCACATGGTGTGGCCCAAAAAAAAAAAAAGAACCCGCACTTTAGGGCTTCCCTGGTGGCGCAGTGGTTGAGAGTCCGCCTGCTGATGCAGGGGACACGGGTTCGTGCCCCGGTCCGGGAAGATGCCACATGCCACGGAGCAGCTGGGCCCGTGAACCATGGCCGCTGAGCCTGCACATCTGGAGCCTGTGCTCCGCAACGGGAGAGGCCACAACAGTGAGAGGCCCGCATACCGCAAAAAAACAAAAAAACAAAAAAGACAAAACAAGAACCCGCACTTTATGGAAAAAAAAAAGAAGCTGCACTTTAGAGGCCAGGTGACAAGCATAAGTTCAAGTCCCAGCTCTGTGTGATCCTGGTAAAGTTATGAATCTCAGTCTCCTTGTCTGTAACACTGGGATAATAGCTCTTACCTCTCAGTGATGTCCTAAAGAGGCAATGAGTTAATGCATATAAAGTGCTTAACAGAGCTTGGTACATCATAACTGATACTTATTTGTTATTATCATCATGACTATTATCTTTCTTCCTGAGATAAAAGGGTCATTAAAGGATGTATCTGAGAAAAAAATGGATTTTCTCCAAAGAGAAGATTGAGAATGAATTTTCAAAGCTCTACCTAACTAATTACAAAAAATTCATATAGGTAGCCCCAAAAGGCATCCAGGCCAGGCTCTGGATGTAAAAACAGAGCAGTTCTTACCATCTAACAGTTCTGGAAATTCTGTGAAATAAGCCCTGTGTTTCTTTTAATACTACTAGTTTCCACAGGTTAAAACAAGCTGACTTTGCTTCTTCACATCTGATCTCCAACCAGACCACTTGGCCAAGTTTACTGGTTGAACATATCCTTTTTGACTGTGATCTTGGGTACTCCAAATCTGAATATCCTAAAAACAATTGCTCTAGCTGTACTAACTGTGTTATCTCTGGATTCCAGCAGATCATTCAACTAGATACTTAAGCATTTTGAGATTGCACCCTCTAAGTTCTACTCTTCTTTTATTTCCTTGGATTTTAAGATCACATTCAGACGTTTAAAGGAAAATTAATAACACTGTTGGTGACCACTGACCATATCTGATCCAAAATTTAAAATGGGACCAGCAGTGAAGCTCACTGTTCTGAGTGAACTAGAAGTTTCTCCAGGAGTTCCTTGTCTGACTCCACAGCATCAACTCTTCCCTGTGTCACATACCGATGTCACTACAGTATAAGGAAGACCTTCCTCTTTCTGCAGGAGTGGTGTAACCCAGCTGGTTATTGACAATCAAATGGACACTCCCACCAATTCTGAAATGCGGGATATTAGACAGCGTAAATGTTTCAGGAACAATCCCTTGACCACAGAAAGAAGCATCACCGTGAACCTAGATCATGGGGAAGAAAAAAAGAAAATGAACGTAAGGGATGGAGAAATTTAGGTTTTCAAATAGTAACAGGAATAAAAACAACCATGCTCTCATTGCTCCCCTGCCCTCCTAAAAATCTGCTGGTTATAGGATTTCCTAGAACGGTTAGGCTGATCTCAAGCAGCTTTCAAAGGTGCTAAATCAGCCCTTTTCCTCCTGCAGCCACCACCAGTTGACCTATTCCTTCCGCCCCACATCATCACCTATCCCCATCACTTCTCACATCCCCATCAACACACTAGTGTTCACAGCAGCACCACAGAAGGAAGGGTGATTGGAGGTATAGAAGGAAAATCAACTCTAGTAAAGCAATCATGAAAACAGCCTGCAAGACACTAAAGACCAATGCACAGCTTCGAACTCTCACTCTTCCCCAATCATTTTCCCCCAAAAACAAGACTGTGTGTAGCTCACATCACCTCATTCCCACTGGGTGTATTAGCCACCACTGTGAACGTAAAAGAGAATGATGTGACAGCAAAGACAGGAGCATGGAGGGGGTAAGTATACCATACACAAGTGAAAGGAGGCTTTGGGGAAAGAGCAAAATACTATTATAAGAGAATCTCTGAAATGTGCTATTCTTCCAGAACTTGTGAAGTCTGCTAGATCATAATAGCACAAAACCTGACAACAAGAATTTTTAAAAGAATGTATACATATGTGCATAAGTGAATCTCTTTGCTTACAGCAGAAATTAACACAACATTGTAAATCAACTATACTTCAATAAAAAATAAATTAATTAAAAAAAAACTGGTAAACAGAAGGTGGTAGAAAAGGGGTAAATTTTTTTTAGAAAACTTGAAAGCAAATAATGAGGGAATTGCAGACCTTAGGAGAAAGTATGAGCTCCACTGCCTTCATGCTGTATAAAAGGCTGTTATGTCAATTAAGGTATATGCTGTACACCTTAAATTTACATGGTGTTATGTGACAAATGTATTTTAAATAAAAGGTTACTATCATAAACAGCCAAAATGCTCAGCTAAAGAATAGAATGATCTGATCTGGGGAATTCCCTGGTGGTCCAGTGGTTAGGACTCGGTGCTTTCACTGTTATGGCCCGGGTTCAATCCCTGACCGGGGAACTAAGATCCTGAAAGCTGCACAGTGAGGCCAAATTAATTAATTAATTAATTAATCAATTAAAATGACCTGATATGGTAACCATTGTGGCTCTAATAATAGCAGAAATAAAAGACCTAAATACGAATGAAGAAAGAATCTTTGGGCTTCCCTGGTGGCGCAGTGGTTGAGAGTCCGCCTGCCGATGCAGGGGACACAGGTTCGTGGAAGATCCCACATGCTGCGGAGCGGCTGGGCCCGTGAGCCATGGCCGCTGAGCCTGCACGTCCAGAGCCTGTGCTCCACAACGGGAGAGGCCACAGCAGTGAGAGGCCCGCGTACCACAAAAAAAAAAAAAAAAAAAAGAATCTGCCTGCCAATGCAGGGGTGGACACGGATTCAAGCCCTGGTCCGGGAAGAATCCACATGCTGCGGAGCAACTAAGCCTGTGCACCACAGCTACTGAGCTTGCGCTCTAGAGCCCTTGAGCCACAACTACTGAAGCCCGAGTGCCTAGAGCCCCTGCTCCGCAGCAAGAGAAGCCACCACAATTAGAAGTCTGCCCACCATAACGAAGAGTAGCCCCCGCTCACCACAACTAGAGAAAGCCCTCATGTAGCAACGAAGACACAACACAGCCAAAAATAAATGAACAAACAAACAAACAAATAAATAAATAGAAGGAATCATTGGAAGCAGATTTTTTTAATGACAGTGAAGACGTCCTAAAAGAGTAATTTGTGTATAGGTAAAACATTTTGGCTAAGAAAGGAAGCACTGTTTTGCTTAGCAAAATCTCCAGCCCACACCTTCCCACTGCTAGGGCCTACAGGGATGACTGATGCTTTGGAGTATCCAGACAGACGTAGTGATAACATACTCTTACATCACCTCCACAACGCTATGTACATTATCTCCATTGATCCATTCAACAATCAGGTGTAGGGGCCAGGTAAGGGAATCGCCACTGTTCTTTTCACAGATGAGAAAACCAAGGTTCAGAAAGAGCACGTATTTCACATGCCAAGGACTAGGCCTTCTGTGATGCCTCCATTTTTTTGGTCACGCTGCGTGGCACATGGGATCTTACTTCCCAAACCAGGGATGGAACCCGTGCCCCCTGCATTGGAAGCGTGGAGTCTTAACCACTGGACTGCCAGGAAAGTCCTGATGCCTCCATTTTTTTGACTTATTTCCCCACCCCTCCAAGCCCTTCGCTGGGTTAAGGAACTTACTATGTTCTCATTTAATCCTCAGAACACTATAAGGAATGTAACATACTCCCATTGACCTCTGAGATTCAGAGAACCTGAGGAACAGAACCAAGCATGCCAAGCTAGAAGGCAGCAAAGTCAGGATCTGAACTCAGTGCTTCCTGGTTCCAGAATCCTTGTCTTTTCTACACCGGTCTACACTGTCAAGTCCAACTCTCAGCTGCACGGTCGTCCACACAGGGTCAAAGGGTTCCTAGCATCTGAACACTCCACACCCTTTGGCCTCCTTGCTGATGGGACTTCTTGTGGGGTAATGATGTAAAAGGAGACCAGTAAAGCAAGGAAGAGAGCTGGGTGTCTCTTCCACTCCTTTACAAAAACGTTTACAGGAGAGGCATTGCTGAGAACATAACATCTGTTCATAATTTGCGTCGTTTTATCATAGTCTTAGGGTTCTTGCCACTAAAGCCATGTGTCATCTGCTAATTTTATTTCCTGTCTTAAAAGAGAAAACACTCCATGACGCCCATAAAGCTTTGCAGGAGTTGGGTCCATAAGCCCCAAGGAATGCTGGGGGCAGTGGAAACTGCTCAGCGAAACACAGCAGGGGGTTTGGACACACACAGAGGATCACATATGACAGTCCACTTCCACCACATTCAGGACCAAGATGAACAGAAGACAGACAGCAAAAGTAGTATCCAGAGTCTCACCCACCATGATTTTATAGACTCCAAATTTCAAGTTCCCACAATAAATTAGAATTTTGAACTTGAGTGAGGCAAGACCCAGGCAGACACAGCAGGGCAAAATGTTTTGGGAACACAAAGTAGAGAAAAGAGGGCAGTTTCCTATCACTTTAAAGAAAATTCCACTTTCACCTCTTACTTCAGAAGTCAGTCTTAGGATCAGCTTAACGTACTGGGAAAATGTGAATGACTGAAACATTTTAGAGTCTCATGAATTCAAGTGAAAGGTGAAGAGAATGTCTGGCTAATAATTTAAAGATTTCTATTTAGAAATACCATAGCATAATCAAATCCAATTCTGCTTACCCCCAATTTATTTACTACAAGTTTCTGGCCCATGGAAAATTAACAATAAGATAATATGGTTATTTGTATATGTAGCCAAATATTCTACTGCCTTGTAGATTTACTTATTTCCGTTGGGTTTGAAGACTCAGTTACTGATATCCAGGATTAATTAGTAGTTATCCAGTAGTTAAAGGTTCATATTTATGTTTTCACTTTTTTGGCGTGCTATGTGGGATCTTAGTTCCCCGACCACGGACTGAACCCTCGCGGCTTGCAGTGGAAGCGCAGAGTCTTAACCACTGGACCACCAGGGAAGTCCCTAAATGTTCATATTTAAATGAATACTTGCAGAAGAAAAATGTGACCCACAATCTAAACCTCTAAAATATACCTGTTGGGCTACCAAAAAGTGGGGGGCAGAGGAAGCAATACATTATATAATTTGTATTGTTTGCCTTAATGCCAAAGACCTTCATTGGAAAACAAACAAGCAAATAAAATAAATCCAGACTCTTGCAGCCTTGTTAGACAGACGGATACCACTTGGTTTCCAAGAGGGTTATAATTTCAGAGAAGTAATGACATCTGTCCTCTTAACAGTAGCAGGTATGCCGGTCTATATCCCCTTAATTAATTCATAACTCAATAAAGGAAAAACACAGTGAAGACCTCCATCTGTTGCCTTGAGGGGGGAGGGATAAATTGGGAGATTGGGATTGACATATACATACTACTATACATAAAATAGTTAACTAATAAGAACCTACTGTATTGTAATGACCTAGATGGGAATAGAATCTAAAAAGAGTGGATATATGTATACGTATAACTGACTCAACTTTGCTGTACACCTGAAACTAACACAACACTGTAAATCAACTGTACTCCAATAAAAAAATTAATTAAAATAATTTTTAAAAATCAGTCAAAAATAAAAGTTAGTTGCCTGAGACTACACCTCACATATGCTATTAATTTTTTAAAGAACCCCAAAAATCATCTTTTCCCAAAAGTTCATCTCAATTTCATCTGGAACATCTGCCATCTCCTGTCATAACTACCAACCTGGACATTCTTACTTCCTGGTCTTTCCAACCTCAGGCCTCACTTCCTGAAGCTACTAGTACCTGTAAGCAAATGACCTTGTCCCCAGGCTGAGCTGAACCGTCTGGAGAGTAGTCCCCATCCCGCCTGGACTGCTGTCTCCCGCGAGTCTTCCCAACAGCCACGGGGTTCACGGCTTCCAGGTGTGAGGGGTTGGGCAGCATTGTCACGTGGAGGGGATGGTGCGCGCCGAAGTCCAGGTCAACCGAGGACGTCAGGTGAGACAGGACATCGCCAGCAGCTGAGACATTTTCCGGAAATTCACTTAAGCCTCGCATTTTACGGAACATCAGCTATGCCGAATAAACGTACAAGAAAAAATGGGAAGAGGTGGTTCATTTAAATCACACAATAGGGACTTGCCTGGTGGCACATTGGTTAAGAATCCGCCTGCCAATGCAGGGGACACAGGTTCGAGCCCTGGTCTGGGAAGATCCCACATGCCACAGAGCAACTAAGCCAGTGCGTCACAACTACTGAGCCTGCACTCTAGAGCCCGTAAGCCACAATTACTGAGCCCGTGTGCCACAACTACTGAAGCCCATGCACCTAGAGCCCGTGCTCCGCAACAAGAGAAGCCACTGCAATGAGAAGCCCACGCACCGCAATGAAGAGTAGCTCCCCCGTGCCACAACTAGAGAAAGCCCACAGGCAGCAACGAAGACCCAACGCAGCCCAAAATTAAATAAATAAATAAATAAAGATAAGCACACACTTGTAACTGCTCGAATGCACAGAACTATTTGGAGACTTTCAGTCATATGAAGTTCCAACACTTTCAGAAGAGTCTAGCCTGATGCAGATGGTAAGATACCTCTGCCTTGCAATAAGCAAAATATTTTTTCTTAAATGCACCTGTTAGTATGTATTTTCTAAAATAATTTGTATTATTCTTGTTAAAGGTAGAGAGGCAAATAAGAATTTAATCCCATTTAGTCAGGGGATGACATACACTGCTTAGCGCAAGTGGCATCTTAAAACCTATATTGTCTAATTCTCAAAGGACTTCTCTGCATACATTCTGTCACCTCATCTTCAGTCTTCTATGACAGATGTTACTACCCATTTTGAAAATGAAGAAGCTAAAAAACTAAAAACAGAGTTGCTAGAGTTGCCATATTATCCATATACCCAGAGAAAACTCTAATTCGAAAAGGTACACGCACCCCAATGTTCGTTGCAGCCCTATTTACAATAGCCAATATACAGAAGCAACCTAAGCGTCCAATGACAGATGAATGGATAAAGAATATATGCTGGGCTTCCCTGGTGGCGTGGCGGTTGAGAGTACGCCTGCTGATGTAGGGCACATGGGTTCGTGCCCCGGTCCGGGAGGATCCCACATGCCGCAGAGCGGCTGGGCCCACGTGCTCTGCAACGGGAGAGGCCACAACAGTGAGAGGCCTGTGTACCGCAAAAAAAAAAAAAAAAAAGAACATATGCTCTGTGTGCACACACACACACTGGAATATTACTCAGCCATAAAAAAGAACAAAATAATGCCATTTGCAGCAACATGGATGGACCTAGAGATTATCATACTAAGTGAGATAAGTCAGACAGGAAAAGACAAATATCATATGATATCACTTATGTGTGGAATCTAAAAAAATGACACAGGAATTCCCTGGCAGTCCAGTCATTAGGACTCTGCTCTTTCACTGCCAAGGGCCCAGGTTCAGTCCCTGTGAAGTAAGATCCTGCAAACCACGTGGCACGGCCAAAAAAAAAAAAAAAAAAAAAAGAAAGAAAAGGAAAAAAATGTGATACAAATGAACTTATTTACAAAACAGAAACAGACTCACAGACATAGAAAATAATCTTATGGTTACCAGAGGGGAAGGGGAGGGATAAATTAGGAGTTTGAGATTTAAAAACAAAAAAATGAATGAGCAAGAGAAATTAACTAGATGGTTTAAAGGTCCTCGGCTACAAATCTGGGTCTCAAACCAAGGTCTTTACCAAAAACAGCATGTTATTCTCTACTGGCCAAATGGTTTGAATGACCCAAAAGCTTCTCCAGTTCACAAAAGCTTCTTACTGGCCTGTCTGCAAATAGGAGCTACAAACTCACACAGTATAGGGATGGATGTGTTTCTCACAAATATGATCATTGATAATCATTTCTGTGTCTTTCAGTAATTGTTTTGTCTGGGATATTTTAGGAATGCAATTTTTGTTTTAAGAACTTCTTCAGGGGAATTCCCTAGCGGTCCAGTGGTTAGGACTCTGCGCTTTCACTGCCGAGGGCACAGATTCCATCCCTGGTCAGGGAACTAAGATCCCGCAAGCCGCATGGAGCGGGCCAAAAAAAACAGAGAGAGAGAATGCAGGTATCTAAGCACATGTCTCCATCTGTCCATTACTTTATTCTGTCGTATTCTACCTTTTCTAAGGTGTCTTTTCAAAGCTGGTTACCAGTCTCTTGGCATCAGAAACACTGAGGTATGAATAATAAAGGTAAAGCTTGGCCCCTAGACATGACATCACATATATTTTTTTCATTAAAAATTTTTTTTAGAATTGAGGTATAGTTGATTTACAATATTATATAAATTTCAGGTGTACAACGTAGTGATTCAAAATTTTTAGAGATTATACTGTTTATAGTTATTATAAAATATTGGCTATATACTCTGTGTTGTACAGTATACCCTTGTAGCTTATTTATTTTTTACAAAGTAGTTTGTATCTCTCAATCCCCTACTGCTATACTGTCCCTCCCCCCTTCCCTCTCCCCACGGTCACCACTAGTTTGTTCTCTTAGTGAGTCTGTTTCTTTTTTGTTATAGTCATTAGTTTGTTTAAATTTTTAGATTCCACATATAAGTGACAACATACAGTATTTATCTTTGTGCGGCTTATTTCACTAAGCACAATACCCTGCAAGTCCATCCATGTTGTTTCAAATGGCAAATTTTCATTCTTTCTTTATGGCTGAGTAGTATTCCATTGTGTGTGTGTGTGTGTGTGTGTGTGTGTGTGTGTGTGTGTGTATCACATCTTCTCTATCCATTCATCTGTTGATGGACACTTAGGCTGCTTCTGTATCTTGGCTATTGTAAATAATACTGCTATGAACATTGAGGTGCATATATCTTTTCAAATTAGTGTTTTTGTTTTCTTCAGATATATACCCAGGAATGGAATTTCTGGGTCATATGGTGGTTCTATTTCTAGTTTTTTGAGGAACCTCCATACTGTTTTCCACAGTGGCTGCACCAATTTACATTCCCACCAACAGCGTCCTAGAGTTCCCATGTGTTTTTTCTAATATTCTCAAGGATAACACATCCTTCCATAGGCTCCGTCAACTCCATCTAACTTTGAAAGGTCCTTTAATGTTTATAATTATTTTTAATCTCCCAGCCAAGAACAGTAATGAGGTTTATCCACGCATAATGGCTACAACCTTATCAGACATTGAGTCCCTCTGATGCTCCCTGACATCGAATCTTCCGTCCTGACCCTCAAGTCTTTCGAGACTTACAGAGCAGCTGAGTTGGACAGAACAGGAACACCAAGATCCAATAACCCATAAAACCACTCACTTAGAGGGGTCTCTTGAGATAACAATGTGTTACTAGTTTCATACAATCTATTAACTATAAACTGCAAATAAGTGGAAGGTAAAAATGACTTTTTTGTAAGGTAAAATTGTATCAAATTGCACAAATCTTTTTTTTTTTTTTTTTTTTTTGTGGTACACGGGCCTCTCACTGCTGTGGCCTCTCCCGTCGTGGAGCACAGGCTACGGACGCGCAGGCTCAGCGGCCATGGCTCACGGGCCCAGCCGCTCCACGGCACGTGGGATCCTCCCGGACCGGGGCACAAACCCATGTCCCCTGCATCGGCAGGCGGACTCTCAACCACTGCGCCACCAGGGAAGCCCTACACAGATCTTTGTGTTTGAATGATTTTTATGAAATAGGGAAAGCATGCTTCGAAAAACAGAATTTATCTGTTTGCATCATCTGTAGAAAACTAACTTTTAACTTCCCTGAGTGAAGAACCTCTGTAAGTTGATACAGAAAATCAACCTAAATGCCAGGTCCAGGGACTTCACTGGTGGTCCAGTGGTTGAGACTCCGTGCTTCCACGGCAGGGGACGCAGGTTCGATCCCTGGTTGGGGACCTAAGATCCCACATTCCACGAGGCATGGCCAAAAGAATAAACAAACAAAAGGAAAAAGAAGACGGCCATCCGACAGCAACAGGTTTCATCAATTAACTAAGCTGAAGTAAGTCAGAAAGAGAAAAACAAATATCGTATATTAACACATATATGTGGAATCTAGAAAAACAGTACAGATGAACCAGTTTGCAGGGCAGAAATAGATAGATGTAGAGAACAAACGAATGGACACCAAGGGGGGAAAGTGGTGGTGGGAGGGGGGGAATGAACTGAGAGACTGGGATTGACATATATACACTAATATGTATAAACTAGATAACTGATAAGAACCTGCTGTATAAAAATAAACAAATAAAATTCAAATCAAAAAAAGAAATTAACTAAGCTGCCTCCTGGACAAATGGCTCATATGCTTAGTCGGTTTTCTAAAAGCAGTTATTACCATTGGTTTTATTCTTTTACAGTCAATTGTACATGAGTAGTGGAAAACACAGAAAGTCTTTTACCTCTGGAGGGAACTGCAGAAGGCCTGTCAATAAGTTCAGCCTCCCTCTATGTGGCATCCCAATAATGACATCGGTTACCCCGCTGTAGGCCGCCATTTTCAGCAGCTCGTAGAAAAAGCCCATCATGCTTTCAGCTCCTTCGCCTCCGTATCGCTTCACCGTGGCAAACTTGGTGGCCAAAAAGTGGTCAAGCTCCTATGGAACACCACATCAGACCCATTGGTTACAGGACAGCTAACTACTTAGGTCAAAGTCAAACACGTTTAAGAAGACCCCACACTACTTCAAGCAGCTGCCACAGGGTTCCTTCACTGCAGACCACAGAGATGCACAGAAGTGACCCAGAGCCAGGCAGGAAAGCCCTGCCGAGGACACCAGACAGCAGCAGGAATGCGGAGAAAACAACCTGAGTGGTAGAAGAACTCACTCCAATAGGAATCCCCTCAGAGTGCCGGGCCTTTCCCATGACTTGAGTTTTACTACAGGGCTCTACAATAGCATTTCATCTGGGCTGCAAACTAGCCAACCACCCACATGATTGGGAACAGGTTTCTTGTCATCTTGATATGCCCGAGTCCTGATCACAGTCCTGACAGACATTCAATCCCATTAATCTGTATGGATAGCATCTTCCACATACAGTTCCTTTTTTTCTATCACTTCAGGTAATAAAAAGAGAAATAAGATCTTAAGGATTTTGCAGGCTTCTATAGAGGGAATAGACAAATACATAAAACATATTGACTCTGAGAAGAACCAGTAGTTCTGTTGTTTGGTGATCTACTTTTTTCTACTTAGAATAAAGTGGTATGCGTTACACTGCCCCTTGTGTTGAGGCCATGGGGTAAATGGGGCTACATTCAGAGAGTTCATGTCTTAACTCCCTCTCTTCAATATTTATATGTCTTTATAGAAAATGAGTCGACCTATTTCTTTGATATTAGCTGCTACTTTTTTTTTTTTTTTTTTTTGCGGCACGCGGGCCTCTCACTGTCGTGGCCTCTCCCGTTGCGGAGCACAGGCTCCAGATGCACAGGCCCAGCGGCCATGGCTCACGGGCCCAGCCGCTCCGCGGCATGTGGGATCTTCCCGGACCGGGGCTCGAACCCGCGTCCCCTGCATCGGCAGGCGGACTCCCAACCACTGTGCCACCAGGGAAGCCCTAGCTGCTACTTTTATACCTGAGATTCTAGCATTAGTTTTGACAGATGTTTTCGCTCTTCTGTGGTAAATGTCTCCTTTTTCAGTTCCTCAAACCGCCTGGCAAACCATTCTTTCTCCTCCTGGCTCTGAAGTTGGGAGGTTTCAATAGAAATCTGCCCACAGTAGATCTGGTTGAGATAGGCTACCACTTCCTCAAGAGAGGCCTCCTCCTTCCCCATGTTCAGTAATCCTATGAAATGGAATCAAAGGGATCGTTTGAAAGAATAATCAACCATGTAACTAATTATAGAGCATACCAAGGTCGTTATTTGAATTCAGAGCATTTCATTCCAAGTAACTTGGGTTATCTAGATTTTCCTAAAGGCAAAACTAAAAATATGATCAAAGGCCATAAAGGTACTAAAAGGAGAGGGAATAAAAATCTTCCTCCTCTCGAACAGAGCCATGAGGCATTATGCAAATTTTGATTCTATAGTCATTTCGAACTAAATTGTGAACCTGCCTTTCACCTGCTGTATAGCTACAAATCTGAAATATCTATCTACCAAAACGTTCAAGTCTTATTAATATCTATAAAGCAATGCCTATTATTGCACAGTTGGTCTTAATGTGAATTAATATTGATAGCAATGCAATATTCTAAGGTAAAAGGAAATCTCCCTGAATCTCAGCCAGAGAAAAGAAAGGTTTGTAGTACGTGATTGGCCCAGCACCAAATCAATTATCAGTCATTTGCCTAAGCCTATAATATGAATTTAACAAACCAACATTTTCTTTATATCGTGCATGGTTTCTTACAATAAACGTTAGATCTTTGATACTGATTGAGCAAAGCTGTGAGGATCATGGGAGTGCAGATATCTCTTTAAGATAGTGATTTCAATTCCTTTAGATTTATACCCAGACATGGAATTGCTGGATCATATGGTAGTTCTATTTTTAATTTTTTGAGGATCCTCCATACTGTTTTCCATAGTAGCTGCACCAACTTGCATTCCTACCAACAGTGCACCAGAGTTCCCTTTTCTCTACATCCTCGTCGACACTTGTATCTTTGGGGTTTTTTTTTTTAATTGAAGTAGAGTTGATTTACAGTGTTGTGTTAATTTCTGCTGTACAGCAAAGTGATTCAGTTATACATACATATACATTCTTTTTCATTTTCTTTTCCATTATGGTTTATCACAGGATATTAAATATAGTTCCCTGTGCTTGACAGTAGGACCGTGTTGTTTATCCATCTTTGGGGATTTTTTTGACAATAGCCATTGTAACAGGTGTGAGGTGATAGCTCACTGTGGTTTTGATTTGCATTTCCCTGACGGTTAGTGATGCTGAGCACCTTTTCATGTACCCTCTGGGCCTTGTATATACGATTTGAATACAGAGGAAACAGGCCCTATCAGAAGACCATTCTAGAACCCCAACACTGCTCCTCCCAGACAGTGTTCGAATGTGCCCCTCACTGTCTCCTCACACCCGTGGAAGCCTCAGCTCCAGCGGGTATGTGGGTCCTTCAAGAACAGAGGAAGGAGCCCCACCTCACTGGCAGTTAACTGTCACGTGGATAGTCCAGTGTTGATGGGCTTTACCTGCGGTATTAAAGGGTCCCTGCAGGGTCTGCACGAGGGCTTGGATTTCAGGCACGTTCTCCTGCAGGGCTTGGCCAGTGAAGAGGGGGTTGATTTTGGCAGCTTTATGGCCATGCTCACAATACACCGTCACCAACCTGGCAAGGCCATGGTCCACTAATTCAGGGGGAAAAAACAATAGAACAATATAGTTTAGGAAATGCCCACAAGCTGCAAAATCAGTTTTTCAAAGAAGCCTCTGTGGCCTTGGACAGTTTTAAACACACGGCTCCTACCCACCACAGCTGCCAGTGGTTTTCAGGATTAAAGACTAACAGACTCCAGGAAAACACACTTATTTCCTTAAATTAATCTCCTGAGAGCGAAAGTCACTGAAAAATACAGAAAGGAAACAGAACTATAAGTGCACATTTGTGAAACTAATTATGCACGAGGATAGATATTAAAAGGAAACACCCCAAATTGAAAATAAGTGTTAAAATGCTGAGATTATGGATAATTATAGTCCTCTTAATTATTATTTGAGATTTTTTATATCGTACATTAGAAATACAATTTGAACTACAAAATCAACGTTACTTTTCCTTCCTTATTTTATTTCTTTTTAAAATAAATTTATTTATTTTATTTTTGGCTGCGTCGGGTCTGCGTTGCTGTGCGCGGGCTTTCTCTAGTTGCGGCAAGCAGGTGCTACTCTTCGTTGGGGTGCGCGGGCTTCTCACCACGGTGGCTTTTCTTGTTGCGGAGCACGGGCTCTAGGTGCGTGGGCTTCAGTAGTTGTGGCAGGCGGGCTCAGTAGTTGTGGCTCACAGGTTCTAAAGCGCAGGCTCAGTTGTTGTGGCACATGGGCTTAGTTGCTCTGCGGCATGTGGGACTTCCCGGACCAGGGCTAGAACCGGTGTCCCCTACGTTGGCAGGCGGATTCTTAACCACTGCACTACCAGGGAAGTCCCAGCCTTCCTTATTTCTTAAAGACCCCAGGTACATACACTCATGAAATCGTACAGTAGGAAAAGACCTTAGAAATTATCTTGTTACTCACATAATGAAAAAAATTTTTAAATCCCGTCTGTACAGCCTTAAATGAGTAATTCCCCAGTCTCTACTCCAGGGGAAATCATTATCTTTCAATGAATCCAATTCTATCTTAGATGATTTTATATTGAGCCAGAAGCTGCTTTTCTTCCCTTTCCTACAGGAAAGCCCTTCTAAAATCTGGAAGAAAATCCTTCAAGCCCACTATCGATTAACCTTCAAGGTGGTCTTATACAAATCAAGCACAAATCTCTGAAGATGAGCAAATCCACTATGAAGGGCACACATTTTCTGAACATTACAAAAATTTGCATTTTTATTTTCAGAACACAAAATTGTTAGCATATTTTGAAATACTTAATGACCATTTTATGAACATGTGTTGCCATACAATGATTTCAGAACTACATGTTTATGTGCTGGGGTTTGTATTCAGGGTACTGCACAGTGTATCTCTTGTCACAGGCTTAGAGGAAAGAACTGAGTTGTGTTGAACATGCGTTCAATATTCATACGAATATGTAGGATGTGTTGGCACAAATCCAGCAGTTAAGAGGATCCACACTATGTCTAATAAACTCATCAAACAATCCCAGTAAATGAACTGATTTCAAGCTGGAGGAGTCATATATAATTTTGCTATAGTCTCTATTCTGGTTATGAAGTAGGACACCTTCATATTTCTGGCTAAAATACAGACAGATATATCTGTCTAAAGCATTGTCCCTGTTGGCCACTCCTCCTTAAAAACAGTTGCTTCCCTGGGCTCTCTGGCATTGCAAGATCCTGGGTTTCCTCCTAACTCGCTGGCTACTCAACCTCAATCACTTATGCTGGGCGAGAAGGGGGTTAGGGGATCCTCCTCTTTGTCCACCTCTAAAATATTGGTTCTCCCCAGGGTCTTCTTCTCAAACTACTTTCTCTCTAGGTGATCACATCCACGACTGCCACTATCATCTGCAAAACTACATCCTTAGTGGGGTAAGTCCAATGGTAAATATATAGGGTTATCATCACCATTCTCACCACAATCTACTAGCCCTCTTTTTTTTAATGCTTTATTTTTAATTTTTTAAAGTTTTGGCCATGTCACACAGCACGTGGGAACTTAGTTCCCTGACCAGGGATTGAACCTACACCCCCTGCATTGGAAGCATGGAGTCTTAACCACTGGACCACCAGGGAAGTCTTCTACTAGTCCTCTTTTGAAAACATTCTCTTTAGTGAACCACATCAGCTCAGGGATCACTGCTTCAATTTCAAACTGAAATTTCTAACTGAAAAGTCAAATTTTTAATGATACTCTAGAACACTGACGGCGGAGTTGGCACATAAGGATGCTGCTCACCCCAAAGACCATGTGGCACCTACTATTCTGGAAGAGCCAGAGAGAGAGGACTATTCCCCTCCCACCTTGGGGCACATCCTCCATCCATCCTGACCATCTATTTTCTCTCAGACCCTCATTTCACTGCTCTGGTTTCTTCTAGCAGACCCAGTCCCATATCTCTTCCCTCTCTGTCTCCTAGATCCTTCCATTATGACCTCTGGAATTCTGTTCCATGGTTAACAGATCTCCCTACCTTCTTCACCTCTTCCCTAAACATTGCTCATACTCCTGTCGTCACGGGAATCTGCTTTCCCCTGAGGACACCAGTGGAAGGTGAAGTTACTTATCACCCACACACACATCCCTCCAGTACTGAAGGTGGAGTCAATGCCTCCTCATTCCTCACTGACATTTCCCTGTAGTTAGTCCTCTAACTCTCTACAAACCCCCAGTCCTCTAAGGGACATGCCATGGTGTTGATAACTAATCCCCACTGGCCAAAAGTCATCACAAGATAATGCTGTAGGAGAATGCTTACTGGAAAAGCGTCGGTTTGTTTAGATGAAAAAAGACTAAAAAACACTATATATATAGCATAAGCCTGATTTTTGTTAAAATGTGTGTATAATATATATTTCATTACATAGTATATCTAGCATATCAGTATCTATATACTTCTTATACGTCTCTGCATTTGCATGTATATATTCCACGTATATAAAGGAAATAGACCAAAAACTTAGTGATGATCCTATGTCAAAATTCCTAATTTTGGGACTTCCCTGGTGGCACAGTGGTTAAGAATCCGTCTGCCAATGCAGGGGATATGGGTTCGAGCCCTGGTCCGGGAAGATCCCACGTGCCGCGGAGCAACTAAGCCCGTGCGCCACAACTACTGAGCCTGTGCTCTAGAGCCCTCGAGCCACAACTACTGAAGCCCTTGAGCCTAGAGCCCATACTCCGCAGGAAGAGAAGCCACCGCGATGAGAAGCCCGTGCACTACAACAAAGAGTAGCCCTGGCTTGCCGCAACTAGAGAAAGCCCACGCACAGCAATGCAGACTCAACACAGCCAAAAAAAAAAATTCCCCATTTTTTTCTTGCTTACCATAGTTTCTAAGTTTTCTGTAATGAACATGTCCAATAGAGCTCTTTATTTATTTATTTAATTTTGGCCACGCCATGAGGCTTATGGGATCTTAGTTCCCCAACCAGGAATCAAACCCAGGCCCAAGGCAGTGAAAGCACCGAGTCCTAATCTCTGGACCTCCAGGAAATTCCCAGAGCTCTTTAAACTGTATCGATTTAACTGACTTAAATACACCCTGAAAGCTTCTGATGATCAGATTCTCTCCACTGCCCTCACCAGTTGACTATATGCTTGTAAGAGTAAATTATATTTTTTCCTAAGGCTGTTGCTATGGGGAAAAGCAAACATTAGGGAAGACGTTATAAAAATCTAGGAGATTCCGCATTCAGATTGCTTTCATAAGTGCTCTTCACTTAAAAGATTTGCATACACAAAACCAAAGATAAACATACTCGAGTTAAAATACGTAAAGCATCTCTCACTTCGTTATGATAATCCTTGATTTAATGACTTTTTTGTTAGATTAACTGACCAAGTTTCAGTGTCAAATGCATTGGATAAAATTGCTTCAGCTGGATTACTTTGGTAGCAAATAATGAAATTAAAAGATTTAAATGGATGCGATCACAGCAATAGCATACATATCTTCTTCACAAAAAACTCCCTGTTACTGTATAAATCAAAGGATTACTGTAAGAGAAAAATGAATCCCTTCACCTGAGGCATAATACTGACCAAATGACTCAGTGCTCACGATATCTATGAAAGTTCAGAGGAATTTAATTGGATGTTTAAATTCCTAAGAAGCCAGAGAGAATAGGGCAAACGACAGTAGCAGGTATATAAGCTCTTCCTCAAAATAAAATGGAAAATACTGGAGGCATGCTTCTGGCTCAGGAGAATGGCACATAGTAGATGCTCAAGAGATATTTGTTATTACTTGAATGAATGAAGTCCTGAAATTCACTGTATTGTAATGGCATTACAGAACCCTCCCGGTCAAAGGTTTCCAGAGCCCTCAAACATGCCATACGAGGGCTGCAGTGGATCCCTCCTGGTCACTTTGGGTCCTTCTCTCCTGAGAACTGTACCCTCCCATCCCAGAGGGTGGGTTCCAGGCCCATGTCTCTATTGCTCCACTTTGCCTCCCAAAGAGTCAATGGATTCCAAAGACACCTGAGTCAAGGTGGGTCAGATTCAATCTTCCCAGAATTTGAGACTTGGAATTAAGAGATGTGAGGAGAGTGAGCGTGAGACTGCTATCCTTAGAAAAGCCTGCCTGCAAGGTTTATGCTCTTGGTTGCTGCCTGGGAACTTGAATTTCAGGAATGGCCTCACCTGTCCCTAACTGATAAGAGTGATCCACTGTGCCTCGACTGTTTGGGAGAACAAGGTAGTTTAGGCTGAACACCTGCTTTCCTTCTGGGAGTCTGAGATTTTGGCACATGCAGAGGGTGCTTATATGAACCTCTCCCAGTAAAAACCCTGGGTGCCGAGTCTCTAATAGGATTCCCTGCACAGGAATATTGCACACATGTTGCTTTGTTTCTTGAAGAGGAGTGCATTCCGTGTGACCCCTCATGGGAGAACGCAGAAGGAAGCCTGCACAAAGGGTCCTCCAGACTCTTCCTGTGCCTTTTCCATTATGGTCCAGCTGTGCATCCTTATCACATCACTGCAATAAACCTTAGCCATGAGTACAAATATAGACTGAGTGCCATGAGTCCCTTCTGGAGAATCTCTAAATGTGGGGTGGTCTTGAGAACCCCCAACACACATTATGGGTGACACAGAAGCTAAGTACCTTAACAGCTGTGCCTTATGGGGCCACACACAGCCTCTGCCAATATTCCCAGAGTTAGCTTTGGTTCCTTCCCTTCTTGATTACTTGAAACGTTTTTCAGCTCTAGAAGATACCCTTGTACCCTTCAAATAAAGTCCCCTCTTTGCTTAAGATAGCCAGAGTTGGTTTCTGTTGCTTGTGACCAAAAGAACCCTAGCTAAAACAAGAGTGAAAAAACATTATGAGGGACTTCCCTGGCGGTCCAGTGGTTAAGACTCTGTGCTTACAATGCAGGGTGTGCAGGTTCAATCCCTGGTCAGGGAACTAAGATCCCACGTGCCGTGCAGCCAAAACAAACAAACAAATTGGAAGTCAATACAGTTCTCTTTCATCATCTGGTCATAAACAGCCTCCCCGCAAAATATCTAGATCCAGTCCACAGTCTCTTTGCATTCAAGTCAGCGTATGCTTAGAGCAAGTGGGAACATTGGCTATCTGTAAAAACACTGAAGACTCCAAGAAAGAGAACTCCATAACTGGAGTCCCATAAGCCCTATTTTTTTTTTTTTTTTTTTTTTTTTTTTTGGCCATGCCACACGGCATGTGGGATCTTAGTTCCCTGACCAGGGATCGAAACCACGTCCCTTGCAATGGAAGCATGGAGTCTTAACTACTGGACTGCAAGGGAAGTCCCCTCTTAGGCCCTATTAAAATGAAACGGGGACTTCCCTGGTGGCACAGTGGTTAAGAATCCAACTGCCAATGCAGGGGACACGGGTTCGATCCCTAGTCCTGGAAGATCCCACATGCCGAGGAACAACTAAGCCCGTGCTCCCCAATTACTGAGCCTGCGCTCTAGAGCCCGCGAGCTACAACTGCTGAGCCTGCACACCACAGCTACTGAAGCCCGCGTGCCCTAGAGCCCGTGCTCCGCAACAAGAGAAAGCACCGCAATGAGAAGCCCGCACGCCACAACTAGAGAAAGCCCGCGCACAGCAACGAAGACCCAACGCAGCCAAATACATAAATAAATAAATAAACAACAGAAATTTATAGAAAAAAAATGAGACAGCTGCCACCAGCTTCAACTTAGGAATTTCATAGATAACCATATCAAAAGGCAAGACTTGGTACCAGAATACTATTATTATGAATTCTGTACAACAAACTCATACCTAGGCCATGCAGCTGAGTTCATTTTACACCCTATCTTCTCTTCCCATCTCAAACATGATATCCTTATAAGCTAAATTTATTTTGCCAGATAGCTCTTTCTTGCAAAAACCCAAACTTTAAATAGAAACCTTGTTCTGGTCCTTTCCTTTTTTTTTGAGATTCCTTTCTTAAATCATTGCCGAGATAGGTAAGCAACAGTCACAGATTGATAATAAATGATAGTGACCATTTATTGAGTACTAACTTGTGCTACACATTGTGTTGGATTTTTCACATATGTCATCTTATCTAATCCTGTAACAGCCCTGAAACAGGTGCCCTTATCTGCAGAAGAGTTAACTGAGGCCCAAACACGTTAAGTGACTTGCAGAAGGTGACACTGGTAATGAAGAAGCTGGAATTTGAACTACTTGTACTCAGGTGTGCTTGATTTTAATCCAGTGTTTTACCCACTATACCA
This sequence comes from Platanista minor, assembly GCA_004363435.1. NCBI lineage: Eukaryota > Metazoa > Chordata > Mammalia > Artiodactyla > Platanistidae > Platanista > Platanista minor. The sequence continues at coordinate 4,268 of RJWK010004640.1, read as the reverse complement.
TAACACAAATTGAAAAGGACAGTCCAGGGCCTACAGCAAACAGGATGAGATAACTAGAAGTCACTGAAACATTTAAAAAATCATCTAATTTTTTTTGAAAATCTCTAATGCAATAAGATTTTCCCCAACTGTTTTTCCTATACCTCCAGTAAAGGCTCCTATTATTTCTTTTCTCTTCTTTTTTTTTTTTTTTTTGTCCACGCCATGCTGCTTGTGAGATCTTAGTTCCCCGACCCGGGACCGAACCCAGGCCCCAGCAGTGAAAGTGCCGAGTCCTAACAACTGGACTGCCAGGGAATTCCCAAGGCTCCTATTACTTCTAATATGCAACATACCTGCAACCTCACTTCAACTACTAAAGCTGATCACCAAGATCAGTAACCACTAAACAATGTTTGGAAACTTACAGCTCCCATCTCCTAATGGTCTCTAAATTCTGCCATTTTTTAATAACCCAAATCCTTCATAATGAAATTTATGCCAGTGAACCACTGGTCCTAAGCTGTTGCATTTCTGTATACTAACAATGAACTATCAGAAAGAGCAATTAAGGAAAACAACCCCATTTAGTGTCATACCAAAAAGAATAAAATAGCTAGGAAAAAAATCTACCTAAGGAGGTAAAAGACATATACTCAGGGCTTCCCTGGTGGCACAGTGGTTGAGAGTCCGCCTGCCCATGCAGGGGACACGGGTTCGTGCCCCGGTCCGGGAAGATCCCACATGCCGCGGAGCAGCTAGGCCCGTGAGCCGTGGCCGCTGAGCCTGCGCGTCCGGGGGAGCCTATGCTCCGCAACAGGAGAGGCCACAACAGGGAGAGGCCAGCGTACCGCAAAAAAAAAAAAAAAAAAAAAAAGACATATACTCAGAAAAGTATAAGACACTGATGAAAGAAATGGAAGATGACACAAACAGATGGAAAGATATACCATGGCCTTGGACTGGAAGAATTAATATTGTTAAAATGACCATACTTCCCAAGACAATCTACAGATTCAGTGTAATTCTTATCAAAATACCAATGGCTTTTTTCACAGAACTAGAACAAATAATTCTAAAATGTATATGGAAACCCATCTCCATTTTAAATTAGGATTGTTGATAAATAAATTCAAGTTTACTTGGAAGTTGAGGTATACAGAGGTTAAAGTACAAGCTGTTTTACTAATAGCCAGCTACAAAGGACACTCATCACAGGTCAAATTTTAACTAGTGAAACCGCTGCCATCCAAAAAGGTTACTACAGGCAAATCCAATATCTCTTCAAAGCCTTACTGCAGTGAAAATCTTAGTAAATGAGGTAGTCATCCTATGTAGGCATCAATATTTGGCCAAGACAAACATATTAAGAAAGAAGGCTGATGAAGTTCAAAGAGGAGGAGGGAGGCACCATAACTTTGACCATACCTCCTCCCATTTCTCTAAGTCACGTTGGATGTGGGAGGAGGCCTTGTGTCTATTTTCAGTAGGGTTTGTGCTTTGATTCATTTTGCCAATACCAAAAGTCAATGTACATGATCCATTCCACGAACTCAGTCATTCCTCTCAACAAAGATGGTACCTTTTAGGACAACTGGTAGGCATTATGAAAAAGACTAAAGCTGGGACTTAGCTAGCAGTCCAGTGCTTCAGACTCTGTGCTCCCAATGCAGTGGGCACCTCCCAGTGCAGGGGGCATGGGTTTGATCCTCGGTCGGGGAACTAAGACCCTGCATGCTGCACAGCGAGGCCGAAGAAAAAAAAAGACTAAGGCCAATTAAACTGTGTCCTTGGCCTCATCAGCCTCCTATAATTAATAGAACAGACCATAAGCACACAGTTAAACAGAATTTAAGGAAAAACCCAATGAATCTTAATTGTCTTCATCAGCAAAAAAAATGTTATTCCTTCTTCTAGAACATGGTAATACAGTATATTACCCTATATATAAAGTGCTTCTTAGTTCTTGGTGTTACGGTTGTACGTGCAAAATTCAAATGTACTAAATGTCACAAAGAAATTGCATATACAGAACCCTATTTCCACTTCTTAGTAGGAATCAATCATTTCATAAGTACTTAGTTAAGTGTAGAGCTGAAAGGAATATAAGACAAGGTCTTTACTAGGCAGGATCTTACAATATAAATGAAAAGATGATCCCCGCACAAAACTGCACACAATAAGAAAAAATTTAATACAGTCCAAGGGGTGGGCCCCATACTGAGAGTTAAGGGAATTCAGATTAGGATAGCCTGGCGTTGTCTGGAAAGATGTCACAGAGGACTTGGGAATGGAGCTGGACTCCGTGGAGACTGAGTAAGATGTGGAAAGGCACAAAGTGAAGAAGAGATTTGGAAAATGGAGGAATTTATGTTGGAAAGAGGTAAGAAAGAACAGCTCAAGAAACATGAAGGGCATTGAGTAGCAACCCAAAGAACCTGGATTTTATTTTGAGAGGCAAAGTAGAGCCTTTGGAGACCTGAGTAAGAAAGTGACTCAGTTAAACCAATGTTTTAGAAAGACTGGACTAAGCTGGAAGGGAATTAGGCTATAAATTATAATACCAGCTAGGCTAGCAGTTTTACCTCTTTGAAGTCATGGATCTCTTTGAGAATGTGATGAAAGCTATGGGCCCTCGGCCTAGAAACAGACACACACACACAGAGTTGTGCAAAGTACACAGACCCCCTGAAACCTTCTCATACGGATCCATGGACCCAGGTTAAGAACCCTTGAATTCAAGGTTTTTTTTGGTAGCAGGCCAGAATTAAACACCTAGACTAGGATCCTAGTTAGTGAAAATATGAAGAAAGCAAGGCTTTGAGAAATAGAGTGCTCAAAATGTGACAGGAAGTACAAGGTGAAAAAGTTGCTTGCCCCAGATTTTTAAAGTACATCTGTAGCAGAGACTATTATAACTCCCAACATCCATTTTCCCTTCTCTTTTATGGTAACAGATAGTTGACCACCCAGAATAAGGATACCCTTTCCAGCCTTCCCTGCAGCCAGGGTGGCCATATGACTATGTTCTGGCCAATGAGAGGATAGTAGAAGTGATGTTTCAACTTCTGGGTCTTACCCTTAAAGGGATGGTGTTCTCTTCCCCTCCCCCTTTTCCTCCCTCTTGCTGGCCAGTATGTGGCTATAGTGGTGAGGTATCCTGGATCAGAGTTGAAAGCAACACCCGCAGGGTGGTGAAGAAACAACGTAGAAGAAACTTGAACCCCTACAGCTTTGCAGAGCAGAGCTATCATACCAGCTCAGACTTCTACTTACTTCATTCAACCCACTGTTATTCCAGGTCTCTGGAACAGCCCCTGAACACATCCTATCCACAGTCATGTACATTGCCGGAGGTGGGTTGCTGCCATAACAGAACCTAAAATGTATATGACACTGGCTTAGCAGTCAGGTGGTGGGTACCAAGGACACAGGTATTTCAGACTAGAAAGCTGAAGCAGTGTTATGTTATCTGACAAAACATTTGGTAAAACTGTCACTTGCGATATCTTGAAAGGAAGGCTGCATGCCCATGGAGCCTGTAGCTCAGTAGTCTGTGTTCATTGTTTCTTGTCACTTTCAGGAAAACCCCAGAAGAAAGGTGAGGTCAAGGAGGAGCTAGTTCATCAGCAAGAAGAGATGAAGGGAAATTCACTCCACTACTGGGAGGTTTTCTCCATCTGTGGCCTCAGTACCTAGAGGGCAGACCCAGCCAAGGTTGGAAGAGTAGAAGCAATTAGTAAAGGTAGTTCTGAAGAGGCTGTCTTAGCCAGAGATAGGAGAAACGATGAAACCCCTTTTTAAGTACCTTCTAGTAAGCATTATCTGTTAGACGATGAAAGCCAGCTGAGCCTTCAATATCACACAAAGGGTTTTGCCTTCCCACTACGGTGTATTAGTTGAGATGGTCTCAAAATAAACACCATTAAATTTAGGGAGTCGAGTGGGTCGAAGCAGTAAATAAAAGACCAGGGTTTTCAGGCTTAAAAACTAGGCCTGGATGAGCTCTTTAACTGTGGGCAACTTGCTCACGGAATGACTAGAAGCAAAAAGCCAAAAAGCAAAAAGCCAAAAGACTGCAGTCCTAGGAATTTTATTTAAGAAACTGAACTGCCGGGCTTCCCTGGTGGCGCAGTGGTTAAGAATCCGCCTGCCGGGCTTCCCTGGTGGCGCAGTGGTTGAGAGTCCGCCTGCCGATGCAGGGGACGCGGGTTCGTGCCCCGGTCCGGGAGGATCCCACATGCCGCGGAGCGGCTGGGCCCGTGAGCCGTGGCCGCTGAGCCTGCGCG